>CAUYQV010036998.1:0-58883 GCA_963574575.1 Galagoides demidoff
TATAGATTAGTTTCATAAAAGGGCTGTGTACATTGGATACTTTTTCTTCCATTCCTGAGATACTTTGCTAAGAAGCACATTTTCCAGTTCCATCCACGTAAACATGAAGGAGGTAAAGTCTCCGTTTTTCTTTAGGGCTGCATCTTTGAATGCTGACTAGAGCCAGGACTCCTCTGATGCATGGGGGAGTTTGACAGTATATTTGACTTCTATTTCATTCTGGTTATTCTTTTCTTTTCTTTCCTTATTTCTCCCTTATTATCTCCACTGACACCATCTCACAGTATGGCCAACCATTTTAATTTGGTTATACCCTCACAGTCTTGATCTAACTTAGATCAAAGCATTTGTGAGGTGAGGATCAGGGGCAAATACGAGCAATGTAGTGCAGACCAGGCAGCGCCCAGAGAGGCTTTGATGATCACTGGGGTGGGCAACCTTGAAGGAAGTTCCCAGTAAAATGTCTGAAGTGAAATCATCTTCAAACATGGGGCTGTCTGTTTCACAACATCTTGTGTTTTGCATAAATCTGGAAGTGAGGAAGGAGAACTAACCCAGTCCTGGCATCTTCTCTGTGTCTGACAAAAGTGGGAAAGGGACCCTGTGCAGAGTTGAAGATTGTCAGTGAGCTCTGAACAAAAGATAACTCACTGAGGCTGCTGGGGAGGCATTTTAAATTCTGAACCAAATTAGAGATTGGTATTTAAATTCACCTATGCCTGAGGATGAAGATTGAAATAAATATATACCTACTCTGTAACGGTTATAAGAAAGATGAGATGAGAACCTAAATGTGGTAATTGCAAATAGAGGAAATGTTCAAGCTATAAATAAATTCTCAGACATAAATCATGATTTGCTACCAACAACCCAGTATTCATCAGTTTATTTAAGTGTTCATTTTCTGTTGCATAAATATACAGGGGATCTAAATTTAATATACACAAGGTAGTTTTAAAAATGAATTTGTGCGACAGAAAGAAGAAAAAAGTAGGGTTTTTTACTTTCCTTTTTTTGAGACAAAGGTTAAATATCATAGTGTCAGATACCAATTGATTAAAGGAGCCCTGGCTTAAGCATTATACAAACTATCATGTAACAAACACACGGGCACCCTCACAATATTTTAAAGTTAAAAAAATTCATTAAAGGAGGCACAAGTTTAATATAACTATAATCCTGAATACATTGTTCTTAATTTAAGAAATAGATAAGATTTAACTAATTTATAATGCTTCTTATTCAACCTTTTTCTCTTCAGTGTGATTTAACAAATGTAGAAATAAAAAGGGGCTAAATGCAGCCTCATAACATGTAAACACTGACCTATATGTTTGAACGACCATTATACTTTTATCTACTTTTTCCTAAAAGTGCAGAGATTAGAAAATTCCTGGGCTATATTCAAATCTACTTTAATATAATTTTTTTAAATAAGAAAGTATCTGTTTTTCTTTGTTCTTTTCTGAAAGCACAACTTGTTTAACAATTGGCCTTCAGAATATATGCTATTTCCAAAAATCAGAGTGACCTGTGTAGCCAAATTAGAAGGTAATTAATCAATCCACTTGGTTTGGTCATGAAAGATAATTTACCAGTCAAGATAATCAGTATTATTGATGATACTGTCTTTCACTCCAGAAAAGATTATCTCCCAAATTGAGAACAATTAAAAAAAAAAATTCCCTGCCTAGAGTGAGGCATATGTATAAAGAAAATATATAAAATGTCATTTCTGTAAGTTTTCAAGATTTTTAAAATAAATGTTTTTTAATAAGTGTTATCTTAATTCTTTTTTGTTCATTCAAAATAAAAGTTACTGAGATAAATGCTGATAGATGATATGAAATAATACTAAATATTTATAACATTAAAATGTCATGTCATAAAAATTTTCTTTGCTGAAGAAAATTTTTATAAAGTTAGCAAAGCATGTGTCTGAATTTTTACTGATGACTGCAAACATTAAAATTATTTATTTCAAGTGAAGAAATTAGTTCTAAAACACTGTATCATACCAGTAAGGCATTTATTTGCAGTGCACATCCCATTGTTCTCATTTAGTGACCTAGAAATGAAGAGAAGAACATTGTACCTTTGCTAAGTCTGACTGTTCCAAGTAGAGAAAATCAAGACCTTTTCCATACTTTTGACGCTATGTTGAGTAATCCTGAGTAACTCACATCTGCCAGGTTACCAACAACATTCATACCTGTATCTCCCACCTACTCAGATTTAAAGAAAGGACAAATTTTAGAGGTGTTGGACCCCCCAATTACCCTGATTTGATGAATTCACATTGTAGAGCTGTATCAAAACATTGCATGTACCCTATCAACAACTATTTTGTAATCATAATAATTTTAAATAAAAAAGAAAAAGGATATGTACACATGGAATATTATGCAGCCCTAAAGAAAAATGGAGACTTTACCTCATTTATGTTTACATGGATGGAACTGGAAAATGTTCTTCTTAGCAAAGTATCACAAGAATGGATGAAAAAGTATCCAATGTACACAGCCCTATTATGAAACTAATTTATAGTTCTCATATGAAAGCTATAACCTAATTATAGCCCAAGAATATGGAGAGGGGGAGGGGAGGGGAGGGGAGAAGGGCAGATGGGTGGAGGGAAGATCACCTCTATGGTTTGTCTTACAAGGGTACAAGTGAATCTTTCTAAAAGTAGAGTTATAAATGTCTTAACACAATAACTAAGTAAATGTCATAAAGTCTATGTTAACCAGTTTGATGAAAATATTTCAAATTGTATAGGAAAACACTTCACTGTACCCCATGATTGCATTAATGTGCACAGATATCATTTAATAAAAAAAAAAAAAGAATTTCAAGATGCCAATTGAAAAAGTTTAAGTCTCAAGTGTGAATCTGGGAAAGGAAATACAATACACTCTGAGAAGGGCATCTTGTATGACCACACTGCCTGGTTACACACCGAGAAAGCAGACCCTGGACTTTATTCTCTGAATTTAATCAGGAAGGCAGTGAGGAAGGGTACTTTGTTTTAAAAGCTTGTGTAAATCTTGCATAGATCTGTTGCTTTGGTTGCCATATAACGTAACACTTAAAAATCCGAGTTTAAATTTATGGAGACAGGAGTCTGAATCTCAATAGTTCATACTGGATGATATGAGAAAAGATTGCATTCTCTCAAATTCTTTGTTTTCTCTGTTTTAAAAATGTGTTAAAGCAGGTTTAAAATTTTCAAACATGTTAAAAACATAATTTATGTAAGATATCAAACACAGAACATGTCACATACCGTTGTAATTAATAAATCTCCTCAATTGTTATCTCTGCTATATGTGATACATTTACATTTGGAAACTTAAGTAAAATTTGAGCCAGTAAAAAACCCTTTCGTCTTAGCAAGTGTATTACCTTAGAGACACATCTCAAAAGCCTGAGGAATCTAATTACCATAGTAAAAAAAAAAATTCATTGGGCAATAACTACCAGTCACTTTTTAAGTATGTTATGCTTATTATGCTATTCAGTTTCCATAGCAACCTTTGAGTATTTTCAAGCCATTTTATAGATGGAGAAACTGATGCTTAAGAAGGTTAAACAAATGCTTAGGACTTAATACTTGCTGAGAGAGCTAAGATCGAATCTTTAGTCTGGCTACAAAGTCTAAGTTCTTAAGCTCATGTCATATTTTTAGATTAATTCCTGACCCTGGTTGAACATTTGAAATGTTGAAAAAAGCACTCATGCTGGGACCCAACTTGGAATGTTTTAATCAGAACATTGAGGAATGAGGGACAGAGGTTAAAATAAAATGTTTTTAACGTGACTCAGGTGATTCTGTTGTGCAGAACTAACTAGTCTAGATATTACTGGCACCTAGAAAATCCTTTTTAAAAAATATTATGTGTTGGGACATACTAGCAGGTCATTTTGAATTCATGAGTAGCCAAGAAAAGTCTAATATATTCTTTATATACATATATATATATATATATAATCCCAAGAATACTTTAAGACAAATGCCAAAGAACATCCATTATAAGAAATCAAAGTTATTCTCTTTTGCACAGGAAGAAAGAGTTATTATTGTCATGACCTTGAATAATCTTTTATAGACGGGGTGTGGGAGTATGATTTATTTCTTCAAACTCACAGAAGTAAAAGCATCTGTGTACTGACCTGAAAGAATGTTTGGAAAACATAGGATGAGGGGAGGAATTACCACACTGTTTGGATCAGGAAATGTCAAGGTGGGTGGAGGTGGGAGGACGGCAAAGAAGTGTGTTGTGAGCACTTCCCAAGTGGGCTCCTCCTTCACAGTGGTTAGAATCATTGATAAACAAGATGAATGATCTTGTTAGGAGGCGTGTTCTGTGATTTGCCCCTTTATCCAAACAAAGACAAGGCAGCTCACATAAAACTATTGTTATGAGCCAGGGTCAGCTCATTCAAGTCAGAGATGTGGTGATTTCAGCCTAAGGTTCAACTGGAGAGTAATTTATTAAGATAATTACCTCAGTTTCCCCTCTTTATCCTGAAGAGAGATATTTATAAACAAGGCTAAGAATCTTACAGTTGTTTTATCTATTATTTTCCAGGATAGATATCTAGGATGATATTAAATCAAGGGACTCATTTTTATGTCCAAAGAAATATGGGCTGTTGGCTAGGGAGGGATGATTTGATAAATTGACACTGCTAAAACCCTGACCAAACATGCCAAAGGCCACCAAGTCCAACAAAACCCTAATGAAAAACTGCCACCTTTAGGTATAATTTGGCCATCTTCAAGTTAGAGGAAAAACTGCAATGATGAGTGTGTTAGGGACTAAGAACAATTTCCATAAATATTTGTAATAGACGCTAAATTACCTATGTTGTTTTTGACAAAGAAAATGTCCATTGTATTAAACAGAACTGTAAGTGCACTGGAGTTTTGCATTAACGGCATTAAAAATGGAGTCCAATTTATGACAAAGTGGAAGGCATCGTGATGTGGTAAAGAGAATATAGTTTTTTGAGTTAAGATCTGTTATATTCAATTTTTGTCTTTCCACTACTAACAATATATATTTTGGCAAGTGATTTAATATCTTTGAACCTAATTTCTTTATCTGCACAGTGGGAATAATAAGAGCCTTTTAGGTATACCCTGAAGTTTACAGGCAATATCTGTGAAGCAGCAAGTACAATTTACCTAGAGATTATTTCATCAATTATGATCATTATTCTATTACGTTTTGATTGTTAGAAATCAACCTACTCAGTTAATGTCTTTTCAAGGACCCATGCTTTCATGCCCTGGAACTGAGCCATATGAAGAGTAAAATATTACTGACATAGAGAGAGAGTGTAGCCCTGAATTTAAACCTACCACCAGAAGAGGACAGGTGTGAGGAGAATTGGCTAGAACACAGTAGTTAAAAAAAAAAAAAAAATTCTTCTGACAGAGAAAGCCTAGTGCTCAAGAAATATGGCAATAACTAGGCTCAATTCATGAGAGTTATCAGCAACCATTTAGAGCAGTAGGTCAGGATGTAGGAAACAAATCTACAGGAGTTCACCTAGACTGTACCTTACTGTCTCATAGCTAATGGAAGTTCTAGTTTGGACTGTTTCTAGAAAGGGACATCTATAATAGTATAAGGACGAGCTCCAAATACAAGGGAGTTTGGGTCCTAAGCAGATCAGCAAAACAAATTCATAAAGACAAAAAAAACAAGGAAGGAGCCCACGAATAAGGAGAGAGGTATGGCTTAGAGCTCAGAAGTGAGACAATTTCCCAACTTTCACATGTGAGTAGATTTGGTCTAGATAAAGACAACTTGGTGTAGAATTACTATTACTATTCAGGAATTTTATTTACTCTTCCTAACAAACCAGTAAGAGAAAAGGTTGGCAAATTTACTTGGCAGATGAAAAAACCATAACTCAGTAAGGGCAAGTAAATTTCCTAAGGTTGAGTAGAGTCCAGATCTGGTGTTGAGATTCAGGTTTATTTGAATTTCAAAGATTGAACTGAAACAAAGTGTATTATGTCACTGATAATAGACAAAAAAGGCGGGGAGTGAGGAACAAAGAAAATAAGAACTTTTTACTTGAACTCAGACCAGTTCTGGCAACAGGTGGCAAGTTTAAATCTGCATCGATGATTAAATGGCTCTTACTGTGGGAAACCAGATCCTAAAACCCTCTCCTGGCATGAGAATTGGTTTTCTCACACAAAGGACTTTAATACTTTAATTTATGAAGCAGTAATTTCTTGTTCACATTGTCCGGACTGGTTTTCATAATTTCCTGCCTCTCACCATCATTAAAAACCTCTGGAACATCATGAAATCTAATGGCCTTCATCTTTATATATACTGTAGTTCTAATTACTCTCATCTTCATTACTGTATTTCTCTCTGCAAGATATAAATTGTCTTGACTTCATGATGACGGAAGATTCAATGATTGTTGTCATGCAATAAACTGCTTTTTTTTTTCCATATCGAGTAACTTGTTTGGTGACATCCATATTGTCAAGGCTGTATTTTACTCGGTGTTCCCTGGATTTCTGAGCTTTATTTGGAGGATCATTAGAAACACTTTCCCACCTACCTCACTGTAATTAGGTTTCCATGGCTTCTCTGTATATTCAGATTCATGTGCAAATGTCCAGGGGCAGAAGGCTGAGAAAGTTTCCCATTATTCTACCTAGGAAATCAGGGAGGCATTTAAGTCCCTTATAGTTTGGAAGAGGAGACAGAAAGAGGAGTTAAGTATTCTTTTTTCCTAGAAAGTTAGGGGAAGGAAGAGGAAATTTGAAGAGAGGGGGAAATAGCCTTTTAAACCTCCTCTCCCTAATTCTCCTTTTAAGAAAAAGGAGATTTATGGGATTTATGAAAGAGGCAGTTGGATTGGAAACAAAACCTCTACCCACTAAGCAGAAAGCCTATTTAATAAAGGCTAGGCATAAATTCTCTTCAAATACTTTGTAACCATACTTTACTTTTATGCCATAGGAATATTCATTTACTGTCTTTACCATTGTCTAGTCCTGTTTGTTCAGCTCTATAACTTTCATCCTACCTGAGATCTTCTTGAAGGAGTCATCATAAAATGCAACTATTATAATTTAACTGGGCACCACCATGAACCTTCCCTTCAATGGCTCCCTCAACCTCTTCCTACCATTCCACTGGCCTGTAAAAGTTAAAGAAAAAACATTCAATGAAATATTTAACTTTTAGTCTCAGAAAAATACCTACATGATGTAGAATTTACTTCCACAGGCAAACTGAAGAACAATAAGAAAACCTACTTTCAAGAATATATTAACGAAAGCAAGATGGCACTTCCTACCAAACAAATAATTTTATAGAGTAATGAGACATAGTTTATTCTTTTAGGAATTTTTTTTCCATTTAAACATATTGAAGCTGTTCTCATCGGTATCTAACATTACCGAAACGATTTACATGAGATATACTTTTTGGGTTCTGCAGAATGGTAAATTGGTAAAGTCCTCTTTAAATGACTGAGACGGTCACACACTCACAAATGCACTGAATGCTATTTATGTGTCCTGGCAGCTTGCACATTTAATGAGGCTGAAATCTGAAGAATAAAAATATTTCTACTACAACAATGAAAAAATGTTGGAATGAAATCTAGATTCATTACATGCCTAAGATCTCGAGACCCAAACAAAATTTTTCTTCCATAAGATCACACAGAGTGAAAATGAGTCAGTGTTCGTTAGGGTTTTTGTTTAAAAGATATCAAAGCAACACTGACAATCTCGCCATTTCACTCCTCTTGCTATCTTCTGTGTAGACATAATATGCTCTACTTTCAGGATGTCTAGAGCGTCTTGTAAATTGTTGGTACTTGTCATGGAATGTGAATTGTGTAGTTGTTGGCCCTGAATATATAAACTATGAATTAAGTGTCACTTGAATGGAAAATTATTTGAAGAAAGTACACTATGATTCATTTCTAATGAATGCTTTCATACATCTCCGCAAACGTATTCACCCAAAGAAGTTTTCATAGAAGCAGGCCAAGGAACTATTCTTTCCTGTGATATTTTATCTAACAATTTTTAAAGTCAAATAATTCACTAAAGCTAAGAAGTTTCCTTTTATTATCAAGTAGCACACATAGAAATTCCCTATGCCTGGTTAAAAACTTACCAGAGAGCCAATTGAAATTATTTTCCAACCCACAAAAGCACATATTCCACAAAAAAATGAGAATGCTTGATAGAGGCACAAAAAACATAAATGAAATGCTTTGTTATTCAACTTACTTCAAACAACTAATGTAGACCACATTTTTTTTTTTAAATAAGTGAGTGCCACTTAAGTAAACGTACATATTTTTGTTACTGTTTTGGTTCACCATCTGATTATTTTTTGAAAAAGACCTATGAATGTTGTATATAATAAAGGACAAAAAACCAATGAAACAATAATAATTGTATATCCTTCATTCCTAGAATTCGGAACTTATGTTATGTCACATTATCGAGGACAAATTTTTGCACCATATCAGATTATAGAAGACATTCCCTGGATCATAAGACAAGCAAGGGCAAATTTGAAAGACAGAATCAGTAGTAAACATTGTTCAAATGCTGATGTGGTCAGCTTTGTTTTAAGGAATAAAAGTTGTGACCGTTTATAAAAGGAAATGCATGAAGAGTGTTTGGATATAGTTGAGTGATAGGTGATGAGGGGCAGGATCTAACACAGTGATGGCTGAGACAGACATGGAAATGGATCTAAAAGTTATCTAGCTATAACTAAGTCTATATTGCTTCCATGGGGAGAATGAGGTACAGTCAGGGTTTCAATGTGTGTGGTTTGTGGGATGAAAAGTGTGAGAGTTGCTCATCATGCATCAGCCTTGGGAAGAGGATTATCACTGGGGTTCACATCGAGAATGATATCAAATGCCCTGGTTTGGGTGGCAGAGCTAATGATTTTAAGAGAACAAGAGAAGTAGAGAATGATTAGAAGGAGATGAGAAATTCTACTTTAGAGGTTCCCAATTTTAGGTGCCTATAATTAAAGGCAATTACATCGAACAGGTAATTGGAACTGAATTGTGTAAACCAAGTCTGTGCTATAGCAACAAGAACTATCTCCTTCCTCCTTTCCCCTATCGTCTCCCCCAGGAAGTTTATAGGATAGCTTCAAAAAATGACTCTAACACCCCTGAAAGAGAATTTATGGCTGCAGTGGCTCCTCAGATGCCTGTGGCCTCTATTATTGTTTCAATGAGACTAATTCAGGGCCCCACATTCAGTTCCATCTTGCTCTTCCCTTCCTCTGTATTTAAAAAGCTTTGAATGCTCTCTGATCATATTTCCTCAACCCATATGGCCACAGAAGTACACCTTAACAGTAGAGGCCAAAGAAAGATTTAAACAGCCATTATTTGAGTCCTAAAAACCCAGCTACTTCCCTTTCTATCGTTTATCATAATCTGAGATTTCACGTTATTTTATGCCAGTCTAATTGAATGAAAAGAGTAATGAATTAGTACCAAACCACTTTTGTTCTCAGAACTTTTACTAATAAACTATGCTATTAAAAATTCATTTCAGCAGGTGGCGCCTGTGGCTCAAAAGAGTAGGGTGCTGGCCCCAAATGCCAGAGGTAGTGGGTTCGAACTCAGCCCCGACCAAAAACTGAAAAAAAAAAATTTTTGTTTCAGCAATTTTTTTAACCTTTAGCATATACTTGCACTGATAGGAACATATTTTTATGACAATACTTTCAATGGTACTCACATTTGATACTTTAAAAAAAATTTTGTTTTGCAGATGGAAAAATAAATTTATGAATATTAAGATGTTAGGGAACTTCCTCAGGGACACAAAGAGAATCAATATGGAGTTAAGATGTAAACCCACCATCTGAATAATGTGTTCGTTCTGCTGAATCTTCTAGTTGCTCAATACTGTACTGAGTTTTTCCAAAAAACAGATAAAATCTAAGGGACCTTCCAAGTCTAACAACATGAGTCTATAACATCCACAGCTATAGAAGCAAAAACATTACAGGAAAGGTACAAACTAATTAAATAGACATTTTCACCAAGGAATGTTTCAACGTTTGTGATTTGTGGGATAAACAGTGTGAGAGCTTACACCCATAAGCCTTGGGGAGGGAATTATCCCTGGGCTTTATTTCTAGGAGACTTTACTGTCAGAGATGAGATTTGGCAAACCTTTTAGGAAATAAGGTAGACATAAAGTAAAAAGTTATTCTTAGAATAATGAATGATGTGAGTTAGAATATAAGTAAGAAAGGAAAGGCAGGGGATGGGATAGATGAGAGTAGAGTGGGGAACAGTGGCTTGTTCATTCCTCCATCCCTCGGTGTGTGATAATCTAGAAAGGTAGAAGAGTAAGGGGTGGGAAGGAAGGCTGGGTAATTACATACACCCTCTGGAGAAGCTCTTGAATTGGGTCCTTGGAGACTGGGCAGAGAAGCCAAAACTTCATGTCATGGTCTTTACAACAGCCATCGAAACAAGTCATAAATAAAGAACTTGGACCGATGAATGTGGTAGGCTGGCCAGAAGAAGAGAACAGTTATAGGAAATGTATGAAGTCCGAACATTAGGCCATGTTCACAGACTGACATTAAGTAGACTGCTGTCCTTTAGGGCACTGGATTACCACAGGATAGATGATACTGAAAGAAACTTGGCTGTGAGAAAGTAATGCTCTTTTTACGGTGAGATATAACTGGTCAAAATACGTTACACATATGTTATAAACAATGGCTAGGCACTAGATAGTTTTGATCAAGACTCTTAATCCATAAGGCCAAGTTCCCTAAAGATGGGACTATTTTAGAAATGCAGAATCTCAAGCTTCGTTACTGAACTGAATCTGCTCTGGGAAACACTGCCCTAAAAGTTACAAAAAATGAAAACTGGTGTTTCCTCATCTAAAAAACAGTGATAATGGCTATATTATAAGGTTATGTAAGGATTAAAGAAAATCGTATTCTCTAATGCTTAGCAGGGTACATGACAAAGTAGCTGCTGAATAATTGGAAATTCATATATTAATGGTGGTTATAGGATATGCTGGAGAAGTATTTTATAAATATAAAAGAGAAGATATGGGTTATTAAAAAGAATAGTTAAATCTCCTATCAGAGTTGGACATTTCAATTTCTACTCCACACACAGAGTTTAGCTGTGTAGGCTGCTAACTGTTGTAATTAAACCTATGTTTAGTAGACCAGGTGGATAGTTTTAGTTCAGTTGATACCTCAATTGGCTGAATTTTGCTGAGAGATTATTGTGATGTGAGGTTTCTAATCATTTTCTGTGTTAGTACCTAAGAAAGGGAATTGTGAGCAGGAAAACCAATTGTCAGATTAATACAATTCTAATATGTAATGCAAACATCATGCTAATGAAATAGAAGTTCAGACCTGCCCTTAATTACTCCAACCATCTCTCTTTGGAATATGAAAGGGTTTGTTTTTTCACTTAGCTTTAATTTATTCTAACCATTCTTGATTAGGTTTGCAAATGGGTTCAAAAGACCTTTAGGCCTAAAAACATTTTAATCAACCCTGAAATCTTCTTTCCTGTTCCAATAATATTCCACAGAATCACTACACTCTGTATCCCCATTCCACCCTCATGTCTGCTTTTTATGAATTATTTAAATACAAACAATTTTCCACATCACATCACATATCTATACTATATTATATTGTTAGGCTGGGAATTGATTTTGATGCCCATACAAAAGAAAACATTGATAAAATAATGATAATAGTGATGGTGGGGATGGTGAGGGTCATGACAAAGTCAATGATAACTACAGTCATAATAACCTTGAACAATTACGAAGTGTTTAATTAATTCAGTCTTCTATGTGAGAATACTATGTTCACTCCTTATTACTATCTTTAGTCAGAATCTCTCTTCTGAAGTTCAGAGACACATATTCAACTTCTCACTAAATTTTTAACTTGGATGTCTGTGAGGCATCTCCGAATCTACCTTACGCAAATAATTGGCTTCCTGTAAGATACTGGTCCTCATGTGGTCACTCCATCATAAAAGATGCCTCTTGTCCAAGGCAAAAAAAAAAAAAAAAAAAAATTCATACTAATTTTCATTCCCTATCCCATTTGTTAGCAAATCCTGGCATCCCTGTTGGTCTGACATTAGCAACCATGTTTTTTCCCATTGTACAACTCAGCTTTGCAGGAAGAATTGTTACTAATGTCTTTCATCCAATTGAGCAATTGAGCTGTCAAAATAGTTTCTTTTTAAAAAAATTTTGAGTTGCTTAGAACTTACCGAGGAATGGAGGTGCCTTTACTAATCACAGTTCATAAAATGGAAACTTATAACATGCAATGTGTAAAATAAAGACTTAGTATTTCATAATAGAACAAATAAATTAAATTCACAGTAATTTAGGCTTCACAGTTCCTTACAGGGCCAGATTAATTTGTATAAATGTGCTCATGTGTGTATGTAGTATTAGAGAAAAGTATAGAAGTGGATGAGAATTCAACAACAGTTTCCAATGACGAGCATTTGTTAAAAATTTAATGATCGTCTGGTACTACACATTAAGGAAACAGGACTAAAAAGATGAATGAGACAAAGTCTATATCCTCAAGGAATTTTTATTCTACTAAGAAAGTGAGGGAAGCCTATATTTTAAATAATCATTGATTTGACTTCCCAAACATATGGTATGATTCACCTGGTGGAAGCAACCCAAATGGATATGTGAGTAAACAAAACTTATATATTTTTCTAAACCCAGCCACTGTGAACAATAACAAATGCTGAGTTAGTGATTTTAAAAATCCCATAACTGTTATATTAAGAAAACTAAGACCAGAGCTTTGGCTATGGTTAAAGAATTACCCTTTAAATCTCCGCATACCTGATGTGGCAATGTAGGACTACAAAATGCTACCATACAGTAAAAGAATTTCCAGAACTGACGTTAGCTGAGTCTCTGTTAGGTTTATTTCCCAAGAGCGTCTGTGTCTTTGGGTGATCCATTCTTTAAAGACATAAACCTTGCATTGGGTTATTCCAGTAAATCAAGTAAGCTACTGAGTGATATAGTGCTGGGGGCACTAAACTCCTTGTGAGTTCAATTCTACAATGACATAGAAAAGATGGAGCACCAGGACACAAGCCAAGCTTTGGAAGCTTTTCTCATACACTCGGTTGTGCTTTAAAGTAAATTTATCACTGACAAGAAAATGTTTCTACTAAAACACAATCATCATGCAACCTAAACACAGCCATAACCCAAAGCCACTGTTTAGGTTAACTAACCATTTATTCATTTATTCTTATCATCAAATATTTATTGCATACCTACTATGAACTAGATACTCTGATGGGATACAAAGATGAAAAGACTTGGTCCTAGTTATCCATATAGTAATAGATTAGAGAAAAATATACTCCTAAAGAAATAAGTAACACATAAAATACTTGGATGGATGTAGGTACAAAGTATGATAGATGGTTTATCTCAAAGACATGGTGGAGCTGAGTTTGAAAAGGGGGATAAGAGATCAGCAAAAAGATAAATGATATGGTGGGTGATCCAGGAAAAGACAACAGTATTTTTAAAGACATAGGGAATTACAAAACTTGCTGAGAGAGCAGGTTTTCTAACACAGGGCATTCCTTTTTAACTGTTGCTTAATTATGACATTTAGCAGAAATAATACCCACTCGGAAGTCAGAATGATTTATCATGGTAAACAGAATGAAATGGGTTCTTAGTCCCTGACTATGTAGATGAGGCTATAGTTTCAGTAATAAATTCTATTTTTCTATTCTTAGATAGAACAATATTTCTTAGAAGTATGGTTTTCATTACATTTGCAGATTGTGGAGTCTATACCATATAGAGGAATAACACCAATTCAAATCAAATATCTTAATAATGCACATGCAATCAATCAATTGATTTTTAATTCATTTCTTTATATCACAAAGATGATTGAAGGGCTTGCCTGATACCAAACACTATGTTAGACTCTGGACATACAGAGATAATTAAATACAGAAATACCTGCTCAACCCCCCAGACTCAAAATCTAATGGGATCTTCATATTTTCCAATGGATAAATCTCTTTGCTCATCTCTTATCTTTCATTCACATGAAAGAATGATATCAAAGCAACAATAGAAGTAAATGGGTAAAAGAAGCATGAGAAAAGGTGACTGAACAAGGTGTAAATATGAGGATAATTAGTAAAATCTGACCTAGTTTCTGAACAATGGGAGGAAAGTGGTGAAATCTGTCCTACGCTAGGAAATAGCATAAACAAAGAGGTTATAAAATGTCAGGGATGATTAGGGATGTTCCATATAGGATTTGGTGTGTCAAAGTACAAGAAAGACTGGTATAGCTCAAGATGTAGGTAATAACATAAGATTTATTTAAACTGTCAATGTTCTGTGTCCTGTTTGTCTTCACTGACAACCAACTTTCAGCCAAATAGCACGATAACATTGTAGGCTACTTTATATTGCTCTAGGCTGTGTAATATCCAATAAAAAAGCAATGCTTTTTGCTGCAGTTGAACAGCTGCTGTTAAGAACACGACTAACAAATGAGTCAAATGTGCTGCTAAGCGTTAGTTAATGCATTATATCAGTGTTAATTAAGGTATTATTAAAAGGCTGACTGTTGCCTCTCGTGTTCCTAGAATTTACACACACACTTCATTAATCTTTGCCCTCCCTGCGGGATAAGCCACTGCACCTGTTCATCTTCATGAGCGTAAGTATTGCCTGCCAGATAGCTGGTGTGGAGTTCAAGACAAGCTTTGCTAGCATGCAGCAGATCAAAGAGAAAGCACTCTGGCATTTGATAGGGATTCTACTTTCTCTTCATTCGGGGGATGCATCTCGCCTTTTTTTTTGTTGTTGATGTTAGTTGTTTATCAGTATAAAATCAGTAATATGTGGCCATTATTATTTTATACCAAATATGGCTGATCAGAGAACAGATAAAACAGAGAAGCAAAATATGGACAGTGCCTGTGAAGAACAGAATCATGTTTAGAGAATTACTTGCAGGCATGGGAAGTAGAATCTATTTAGAAATTCTTGGTAAGATTTCGGAGAATTGAGGCATAAAGTAAATAAAAATAACAGCGATAATAGCTACTGTTTGTGGAAAACCTATTGCATCAGATACTATTATTGTGAATTTCAGGTATATTATTTAATTTAATCCTTATTGGCATTTGTGTTCAAAATTATCCTTAAAGTTGAAAAGCCCAGACTCCACTTATTAAGTTACTTTCCCACTGTAAGAGACAGAACTGGATTCACATATAGGTAGATCTCTCTACAAACTGTGCTTTAAAATCACTATCTTAAATTATTTACATATTTGGTAACCATTGGCTGCCAGAAGAATTCTAAACATGACTTGCAGTCATGACATCTATGGCTATCAGGGACTGTAAATACAAATCACATAGATTATGGTGTTTTCCTTCCGGGATGATTGTCTTGTTAGAAAGTCATTGCTATTAGAAAGAATTTCTAGGTAAATTGGGAGCCTAAGAGATAAATGGTTGTCATTCAGGAAAAATTGACAGGAAAAATACTTCAGTTCCACAAGCTCTAGAGTCTGGCCGTCAACCTTGTCATACCTGGTCAAAAATGATCACTCTTTTGACAACAGAGGGACTCATCCTAAAAGTAAACCCATGAGAGAAAAATTATAACTATTTAATAATTTTATGTTCAATACAACTGTGAATCTTATGAGAATGAATGGCTCATTTCAGCTGAGCAACATATTCTTGACCTATAAGTTACTATGCAGACAAATAATTATAATTCTAAAGCTGTTTAGTGATCATTTAATTAGAATAAAAAGAGTTGTATGAACATTTCCATCTCCTTTGTAGGAATATACCTTCCAAGTAGATATACTTCCAGGGTATAAGGCATCTCCCCAAAGGGAAACATAATGGCAAAAATATTGCTTTTAGACTCATTATTGTGGGCTTTATCTTGGTCACTACATTCTTTTGAAAAGTTCTAGTTTTCAGAAACACGTTCAAAAATGTATGGATCAATAAACTGTGGTATATGTACACCATGAATACTATGCAGCCATAAAGAAAGATGGAGACTTTATCTCTTTCGTGTTTACATGGATGAAGCTGGAAAATGTTCTTCTTAGCAAAGTATCACAAGAATGGAAGAAAAATTATCCAATGTACACAGACCTATTATAAAACTAATTTATAGCTTTCATATGAAAGCTATAACCTAATTATAGCCTAAGAATATGGGGGAGAGGGGACAGGAGGGGGTGGATGGATGGAGGGAGGGTGACTGGAGGGATCACCTCTATGGTTTATCTTTCAAGGGTACAAGCGAATCTTTCTAAAAGTAGAATATAAACATCTTAACACAATACCTAAGAAAATGACATAAAGGCTGTGTTAACCAGTTTGATGAAAATATTGCAAATTGTATATGAAAACACCACACTGTACTCCATGATTGCATTAATGTACACAGGTATCATTTAATAAAAAATAAATAAATAAATATTTTTGAAGCTACGTTCTCATCATTATGATTATACCCAAACGGTTGCATATTTTCAACATATTATTAAGTTCATTCCTTACACAGATATCAAACATCATTCATTTCTGTTTTTTTTTAAAATAAGATTTCTTGGGGGTTATCCTAGTATTGTCTACCACCTGTGTACTTTTAACACACTAAGCCAAAGGAGTACTACATGTTTCCACATTATATAAGATGGGCATGACTGCAGGAGCTTTGATGTGCTTCTGACTGGTTTCCCTCAATACTTTCTTGCCAATCTATAATAGTATCATTTTCTCCTCTAGAGCCAGAATAAGTGTAACTTTACATTTAATATGATATGGAGACATTTCAATGCCAACAAGTATAAAGCAATACTGTATTTTTCAACACCTGTCTAGAATGCCACTGTAGGGATGTATTTCAATTTGTTTCATTAATTCTTTTTTTTTTTTTTTGAGACAGAGCCTCAAGCTGTCCCCCTGAGTAGAGTGTCATGGTATCACAGCTCACAGCAACCTCCAACTCCTGGGCTCAAGTGAGTCTCCTGCCTCAGCCTGCCAAGTAGCTGGGACCACAGGCGCCCACCACAATGCCCGGCTATTTTTTGGTTGCAGCCGTCATTGTTTGGCGGGCCCTGGCTGGATTCAAACCCGCTACCTTGGGTGTACATGGCTGGAACCTTAGTCACTTGAGCCACAGGTGCCAAGCCTGTTTTATTCATTCTTAACTGAAATATATTTATCTTAATCCCATTTGTAAATGATATATGCTCATTTGTGTGAAACGTTTTAGTAGTTACATATATTCCTAGAAATGGTATCACTGAATCAAAGGAATTCCTGTCTTAAATGTTTCCATTTTTTTCTAATTTCTTCCATAAAAATTTAAAAATATAAACATCCAGTAAGAATAAAAGAGTATCCTCATACAAAAGTCGAATGTTTCTTAAGTTGAAAGTTTTATTAAACTATGAAATTAACTTCCATTTTTCCCTATGCTTAATGCTCTTTTTAATTAAATAACTCACAAAGAAAGTAAAATAATTGTATACAAGATGGTAACAGCATATATCCTTATGTCTTTGTAGATTTTTAAAGATATAAGTGTTTAGGGTCTCTGAGGTAGCAGTGATTTACCAATGACAAAAATCACTGCTAAGTAAGTTTCTGAGTTTGAAAACATAATACTCAAGATTAGAGCATATTAAGTCATGGAACTTTAGGTTTAATTGTAAAATAATCTTTATATAAGGTAAGGGTGATTTAAAATTGTGAAAGTAAAAAGGAATTATCAACTATAATCATGAAAATAATGGAAACTTTCCATTAGTATAGCTTTAGACCCAGATTTCTAAGGAAATGCATCCAATTGTGTTTCCCTCCTTCTACTCCTGTTGACTCTTATTATCAATATTAAAGCAGTCAAAACAAGTTATTAAAGAAAATTTTAGAAATATTTTCCATCAATCAAACATTTTTTTCCTTGTATTTTAAAACTTTTTGTAGGCTTCCACAGACACATTAAGCTTGGCAATAATATAGATGCTAAAATCATATGCTAAGAAAAATCATTAAGAAGTATTTCAAGTTAAGAAAAAAAGAAAGGAAAGCATACAGCTATTCAGAATTTTGTTGGATGACAAAATTGTACTTTGTTGGGAAATAAAAGTGTTAATATGGTAGGGCTAACAACAAACATAAACTAATGAAAGCTTACAGAAGCCACAGCAGGTTCCCTTACCATCTAACTAGCTTCTCTGATAATTATTAACTTGTGATATTGGAAGGTATAATGATCATCAGAGTGAAATATTACAAGAAAAGCAATTCACATAGTCTATGCTAAAATTCCAATGTGAAGGTTAATAGCATTGTACTTCCTTACTAAAAGGAAGATATTCCTTAGTTTAGACTGGGCTTCTTGTATCTGAGGTCTATTTTCACTTAATCTATCTTGAATGAAAAGAAACCATAGCTTGTCACATCTCTATTCAATAGCCATGACAACCCCTTAGACTTTGTAAGCCTCTGGCTGTTTCTACACAACAGCAAAAAAAAAAAAAAAAAAAAAAAATCAAAACAATATTTCAAACTCTTGGGGGCAAATGGTGATTTTTATCAGGTTAGAATTCCTCAATTTTAGGAAATGCTATTAAAATTTTAGGTCAGACAATTATTTCTTAGGAGGGACTATTTTTTGTATTATAGGATTTTTATCACTATTATTGGTACTGCCGCTATCCTTCAATATGTTACAATCAAAAAGTCCAGACATTGTCAAGTGTCCCTTAGAGGATAAAAATTGCCCACCTTCCAGGGAAAATCCATTATATTCTTGTTTTAGGGAAGACTGCTCAGTCACAATTGGCAAGGGAAATGTTTACAGGCAAGATAATTTCTTGGTATTCTTTTTTTTTTATTGAATGGTAACTATGTACATTAATGCACTTATTCTTAATTTGTTAGTTAGGTGTGCCCAATATGGGATTTCAGTTATTAAAAGGTAGGAAATACTTGCATGTGTATCAACAGCTGTTTTCAAGCTTGAAAAATAGATTGCTGAAAAGTCTACATTGGGATGTTATGAAGGTAAGTATCTTCCAACACATCTTAACATACAGACCATGATCATTTGCCTACTTTGTGCCAGACATAAGTTCATAAGAAATAATCCTAAGAGTTTTAAGCAATTAACTCCTAGTCCACATTTAGAATGGTATGTGTGTCCCCAGAGACATGCAAACACACTCTTAAACTTTCATATCAGAAATGAAATTGGATAATTAAAAATCAATTCATCATCCTCTTTCATTGAAGATTTTTTTTGTTAGCACTGAAATACAAAAGCCCTACATCTTCATATTAGTATAGGAAGTAAGCAAGACTAACATTTGTTGCTGCCCTACTGTTTCACAAGCTTTAAATATATTAACATATTTAATCTTTATATCCTTGCTGTCAAATCACTGTTATTTCAATTTCATTAAAAGATGAAGAAATGGAGACTTAGTAGGTTTAAATAAATTGACCAGGATGAGACTGTAGGAAATGACTCAGGTATGAATCCATTTTAGATCTAATTCCAGAGCCAACATTCTCTTTCCACAATATTATGGAAAAATATTTTCTCCCTAAAGTCCAACAGAATGCCAAAAATCTTTCTTGAAGAGTCCCATTTGTGAAGTAAAATATTACACGAGATAAAATCAAAATCCCTCTGCTTATAAAAAAAATAGCTCTTAAAATACAAAAAAAGAACATTTACAGGTCTGAATGATATGATAATGAACACACACTTTAAGAATTGAAATTTAGAACCATTTAAAATAGAAAATGAATTCTTAGCCAAAATATGTGCTCCTGGAAAAATAAAAAAGGAACATAACCAAAAGGCATTGAAACTAAATCACTTCCTGAGCCATAATGAGCTTAGGTTTTTAATCAGACTAATGAGAAAAGATCTGTAATTCAGCACAGCTCATGAGTCATACCATAAAGTTTCTCCCTACAGTTTCATGGCAGGCCTTGATGTATCATTCATTAGGTACTTGGAAAAGTAACATTTCAAGAACACAATGAACTGCAGACAGACAGGAAAAACAATGAGGAAGCAGCCCTGGTCCTCCCTTCCAAACTGCCCTTTACTTTTCTCAGCGTGCTCTTATTTCCTCATCTCCAAGTTGTGATTACTACCTCTGGTCTGTATTAATTTCGTGAATCACTGGTGGCCTTGGAAGTTGTGTTCCTCAAGACCTATATAATAGAAGTGTGGGATGGTGAGAAAACTCCAGGGGGTTGGGGTGGGGTGGGAATGTAATTAATCAACTCTCAATTAGGCACCATCCACACAACCTCTGCCTCTCCATACACACACAGGAGATCTAGGAACCAGCTATAAATTCAATATATCTCTTTGCAAGGTCAGTCCAATATAAGCTCAAATATTCTCAGTTTGCATCCTCTGTGAATAGGATGAGCATGGTGCTAGTGGTCTGAATATGAAAATTCACCACATATATATGTAAGCAATTGCCTATAGTTTAAAGACTAAGAAGATACAACTACATACCAAAGCCAAAAGGGATCTAGTAGACCCAGAGGACCTCCTAGAGAGAACCAGTTGTTTTGGAGATCCTTTAAAATGAAAGATAGGTACAGCTGGGAATGAGGATATAACAAGAAAAGCACAGAATCTGGCATCAGAAGATACGCTGTACTATCAGGTTATGCCATGTTTTAACTAATTGGCCTTAGGGGCAAGTCTGAATTTCCCTAAATTTCAATTTCCCATGTGTAAAATGGAGATAATGAGAATCACACTTCACAGATTTCTTTAGATAATAAAATGTATGAATGCATCTAAAATAACATGAAAGTTCATTTTGTTATGTTTTATGGTTTTAGCTATTATTTTACAATTAAGTTTTATTGAGTATACTCTTCTTATAAGGAGCCTGGCTAATCCCTTACTATTTAGGATATACTTTTCATTTATTTTTAAAAATTTTTTCATTTATTCTTTAAAAGCAGGAGAATCAGACTACTCCAGTCTGATTTCTGCAGTAGTCTTAATCCTTCATGTAGAATTCCCTTTTCCTAAATTCTGAATGGATTTTCTCCTAGGCAAAGTGCACAAGAGATAATTGACCTGTACCAACACTTCAGCATCTGACCTGACCACAGGCTTGCTTTCTGGTTTTGTTTGTTTGTTTATCCCTCTCACCCTCTCACTTTCCTTTCTTCCTTTTTTCTCCTTCTCCTATATCTCTCCACCCCTTTCATTTACAAATTCTTAATTTTCTTGAAATTTTGGTTGATATGCTTGTGTTCTTTCAGACTCCTGCCTTCCTTGGAAACCTCTTCCAGGGTTGTAGGGTTGTAATTACAGTTATGGCCATTAGGGAGCAGCAAAACTCAATGAAGAATCACTGAGTCCTGAAACAAACCAAAGGGGAGAGCCCAGCTTAGGCAGAAGCCTGGTCCACCCGCTCCTCTGGGGAGTACCTGACTTCCAACCTATGTGACACCCCAGAAGATTTATATGATGGTAGAAAACAGACATTAACGTCAGAAAGACTTGGGGGTTTGAATCGCTTCCAACTGTGTGATATTAAGAGATGCTTAATTTCTCTTAGTCTTGGATTCTGTTATTTAGAAGATAACATCCAGATAAGAACATAAAATTTCTTTTTGTGTGTAAAACAACACACATGAAAACTGAGTCATAAAAGGTATTGATTGAATAAAAATTATTTTCCCTTTCTTATTTTTTCCTAACTCACTTGTATCAACTCTGCCAATCTTCATTTCAGGCCCGACTAACTCAGTGTAACTACAGGGCCACATCAGAACACTCAGGTAGCGAACTCTTCAACCCAATGTACCTCCACTCCCAATTCCTGCCTCCATAGACTTTAGGCCTTCTCTTCAGTTAACTCTGACCGTATTCAAACCTACTGGAGTCTGCTTTATAACAATCTTGGATTATATATACAGTAAACAGCAAGAAGACCACTGTGATAGTCTGGCTTTAATTTACTCCTCAGCGACCTCTTGTTCCTCAGAACCTAGTTTAATGCCTTCTCCTTGAAGAATTTGCATGTGACCATAAAATTCAGAACACCCAGGGTATGTCAGCTGTCACGTCTCTAAGTCAAAAGATTTTGACTTTTCTCTTGTTAGTGGAATTTCATCTTAGTAGCCTTGATCAAACAAAAAGCATATTGGAGAGGGCTTTGTAGTTAAAAAACAAAACAAAACAAAACAAAAAAAACTGAAGGTAGCTTCTTGCCAACAGCCAGCAAAGACTCTCAGTCTAACCCAGTGGTTCTCAACGATCCTAACGCCGTGACCCTTTAATTCAGTTCCTCATGTTGTGGTGACCCCCAACCATAAAATTATTTTCTTTGCTAACCACTCTTACAGAACTGAATCCTCCCAACAAACATATAAGTGAGCTTGGAAGCAGATCTTCCTCAGTTGAGCCTTCAACCCTGCGCTTCCTGACACCTTATTTGTAGCCTTTTGAGAGACTTAATAGCAGAGGACCTAACAAAACTGTACCCTGTACCCTGAGGCAGTGCCTGTGGCTCAAAGGAGTAGAGCGCCAGCCCCATATACCGGAGGTGGTGGGTTCAAACCCACCCCCAGCCAAAAACTGAAAAAAAAAATACTGTACCCTGGATCCTACCTGGCAGGAATTATAGCTAATAAATGTATTTTCTTTTAAAACTTCTAAATTCAGGGGTAGTTTGCTGTACAGCAGTAGGTAACTAATATAATGAGTGGAAGATTTGAGATAAGAGCAGAGTGTTAGTGGGAGCTACAACATGCAGGGACTTACAGACCATAGTAAAGAAACTGAATTTTATTCTAAGTGCAATGGACAACCACTGGGGATTATTCAGCATATGAAAGCCATGCTCTGAATTACATTTTAGAAAGATTTCACTGACTGCTGTGCAGTGATTGACTGTAAGCTACCATTTCCCTAATATTTTGCATGTGTTCTTTCTTACACAAAGTAAGATTATTTCTGTCTTCAGAGGAAATGAGAATACTTGTTCTCTACCATATCTTCAGTCATGCTCATGAAGAGAACAATTTTTGGTCCCCTTGGAATTATCTTTTTTACTAGATTCATAGACATGTATTGGAGTGTGTATCCAGTTCCATATAATTTTATTATATGTGTACATTTGTGTAACTATCACCACAGTTAAGGAATATTTTCACCACAATAAGGATCCAATGTGGTACATTTTTATGGATATAACCCTTTATCTTCTCTCTCTCCCATTGAGAACTTTTGGCAATCACGAATCTATTTTACTTTATCAAGTCATTATTTTACAAATGACTATACATGGAATCACATGGTGTGCAATCATTTGCAGCTCTTTTATTTTGGGGTTTTGTTCTTTTTTTTTTTTTTAAACTCAGCGTGATTCCTTTGAAATCCTTTAAATTATTGTGGTATCAGCATTTTCTTCCTTTTTATCACAAAATAGAATTCCATGGTATACAGATGTACCATAGTTTACTTAACCTCATACATTGAAGGGTATCTGGGTTGTAAGCTATTATGAATAAAGCCATTAAGAACATTTTTGCACTTTTTTTGTGAATATTGAAAAACACTGATCTCTCTTCCCTCAAATCCTACTTACTCTATGAGCCCTCCCAAAAATGTAGCATCACTTATTATAGGTAATAAATGTTGACATCTACTGAGCATATGCCGTGAAAATGCACTAAAATTCAGTTTCTGCCCTTTGTTTGTTGAATGTTTAATTTTATAAGAAACTGTCAAACGATTTTCCAGAGAAAATGTACTATTTTACATTCCCACCAGGAATGTGAACTCAGAATTCTTTATCCTTACCAGCACTTTTGTTACCATTTTTTAAATTTTCCCATTTGGTAGGTTTATAGTGATATCTCAATGTGTTTATAATTTATATTTTTGTAATGATCAATTATGGTAAATACTTTTGTATTTATTTTCTATCCATATATCTTCTACAATGAGATATCTTTATGTACTCTGTACATTATGTAATTGGGTTGTTTATATTTAAATGTTGAGTTTTACATGTTTTTATATCTTCCTAGACATGATTAATTTGTCAGATATGTGATTTGTGAGTATTTTATCCCCGTCTTTTATTTCCATGCCCATTGCAGTTTTTTCCACAAAGTTTATCATTTTGAAGAGGTCCAGTTTAATAATTTTTCATTTTATTAGATATATTTTCTGTCTAGTCTGAGAACCCTTTGCTTAGCTCTAGATATCAAATGTACTCTGAATTATTTTTTTTCTAAAAGCCTTTTTTTTAGTTTCAGGTTTTATAGTAAGTCCATGATACATTGTGGGTTGATTTTTATGTAAGATCTAATATTTAGGATGAAGTTAATTTTGGGACTATGGATGGTCAATTGCTTGGGCCAGCATCATGTGTTGAGAAGTTTATCCTTCTTCAAGTGAATAGTTTTAGCACCTTTGTGCTAGATAGTAGCTAGTTGGTAGATATCCATGCTTAAAAAAATAGAAGGTAGACTCTTATCCCATACCATGTTCAAAACTTAATTCAAAATAAATGACATATTTACATGTAAGAATTAAAAATATAAAAATATTAGAAGAAAACATCAGAGTACATCTTTTTCTGTATAACCTGTGATTAGATGGTATTATCTTAGATGCATCAAAAATACAATTAGCAAAAGAAAAAAATAAGTTGGGCTTTATCAACATTAAAATTCTGTGCATCTAAGGATGCCATAAAGAAGTTAAAGAACAATAGGCAGAATGGGACAATACATTTGCAAATAATATATCTGATAAGGAATTTGAACCTACCACATATGAAGAGTGCTAAAAATTCAACAAAAAGTAGCCCCTTTTTTTTAAATGGGCAAAGTATTTGAAAGACATTTATTCAAAGAAGATATACAAATGGCCAATAAGCACAAAAACATTGCTGTAATAATGAAGAATCAGAAAAGCGAAAATTAAAACTACAATATGATACTTTATCCTCACTAAAATGACTAAAATTAAAAAGTTAATAACAAGTGTTAACAAGGATACAAACAAACCGGAACTTTCATTCATTGTTAGTGTGATTATAAAATGGTATAGCCACTTTTAAAAACAACATAGCAGTGGCTCAAATTGGTAGGCATATAATGACCAAATGATCTAGCAATTCTACTCATAAATCTAGACCTAAGAAAAAGAAAATATATTCTCTTAAAAATTTGTAAGCAAACAGTCATAGCAGCATTATTGATAACAAACAAACAAAAATAAGCTGGAGCATGAGGAACAGAATCAAAAATAGAAACAATCCAAATGACAGATGGATAAAGAAAGCATGGTATATCCATAGACTAGTATGGTTTTTGGCCATACAATGTAATCAAGTACTGGTGTATTCTACAATGTGGACAAACCTTGAAAACATTATACCAAGTGAAACAAAGAAGTCACTCACAAAATACTATATATTGATTGCATGAATTTATATGAAACGGTCAATTGGCAAATTCACATAGACAGAAAGTATATTAGAGTTGTCAGGGATGAGGGGAGGAAGAGATCAGGAATGATTGCTAACGAATATGCAATTTCCACTGAGGCTGATAAAAGTATTTTCAAAACAGATACTGTGGTCATATAACTATGTGACTATTCTAAAATATAGACTCTTTCACTTTGAAAAGGATAAGTTTTATAGTATAGAAGTTATATCCCAATCATGTTGGTTTTTTTTCCTAAAAAGCAACATAAACAAAAGAATGAGTTGGTAACTGTGTATGGATCTGTTCATGACTTCTCTATTTTGTTCCATTGATTTCATGCCTACTTTTCTGCCAATACTGTTCAATCTTGACTACTATAGCTATAAGCTTTACCATCAGGTAGAATTGACTTCTCCCACTTCATCCTTCTATTTTAAATTTGTTTTAGTATCTTAGGTACTATGGTTCTTCATATAAATTTTAGAATAATCTCATTTATGTCTATTTAGAAATCCTCTCTGTAAATTTGATAGTAATTACACTAAATCTAAAGATGTATTTGGAGAGAATCGATATGTTTCCTATGCTGAATCTTTTGATGCACAAACATGATATATCTCTCCAATTAACTAGGCCTCCTTAGATTTCTTTCATCAGTATTTTGCAAATAGATCTTGTATGTGCTTGGTTATGTTTGTACCAAAGTATTTCATTTTGGGGGAGAACAATTAACAATTGCACTGTTTTTAATTTTGATTTTCATTATTAGCATATAGAAATGCAATTGGTTTTTGTGTATTCATCTTAAATTCAGAGACCTAGCTGAATGTGCTTATTATTTTTAGGAGTTTTCATCAGATTTTGGGAGCATTTTCTACATATACAATTATGTCATCTGCAAATTAGGGCACTTTTATTTCTTCTTTTTCAGTGTTTATGGCTTTTTCTTCCTTTTCTTGCCTCATTGTACTGACTAGAATGTGTAGTCATATGTTTAATAGAAGTGCTAAGATCAGACATCCTCACCTTATTTCCTGATGTTAGGGGAAAGTACTCAGTTTTTCTTAATTAAGTAAAGATTTCAAGAAAACCAATGGATAGGTTTCCTGCTAAGTCTGAACCAGAGACAGTAAAAACAGAAAGTTCGGAAGTGAGCGGTACCAACACAGGTCTCAGTGAGTTCGAACACTAGTCCTTAAATGGGTTCTCTGCATCCTAGAACATGAGGATCAGATACCAGTGGCTAGGAAACAGCTGAAACCCTGAGCGTTTATAAGTGACATTAGTAGATGATCATTAAGATCTGATAAAATACCTTCTTCATGGTGCAATATGCTTACTTTGTTAGTGATTACAGCTCAGAGTCAGGAAGACCTAGGTTTAAAGGTAGTACCTGAGTAGTAAAAATCACATGATCGCTCATCATCTGTTTCACCTTCAAAAATGAGGACTATATTAGGACTTAATAGGATTGTTTTTGAGAACTAAATATGTAGAAAGTATGTCTACCAATTCTTTTTCTATAGTCTAATGTTAAGAGTGCTAGCAAGGTAGTAGTGGAAAAACTGCCTATTCTATATTGTTTATTCCCTCTACCAGATATCTTATCCAGAAAACAAATAATTAAAATGTAAAATACTAACACTACTATCCTGTTGATGTTGGTAAGATATAGCTTAATTGAAAATCACAGGACTTCTTGCTAAAAATGTCATAATTATTTGGGTAGTCATGTCTTACATTATTTTCTGCATTGGGCATTTGGTGACAGTCAAATCCTTTATAATTTTTAGGTGCATTGGTGACAATTCTGATGTGACTCTATATGGTATCATAGAAAATATTAATTAATTTGAGGATGCTTTTCCACATCATTTCAAAATATTTTCTATTCAACCATGCTATTCAAAGGAGCCATAGCCACAATATCACCAGTGCTTTATAAGTTGTGCATAATTTCTAGCCCACCCTAGACCCAACAAATAAAAATCTGCATGTTCACTAGATTCCTGCTAATTCTTAGCACATTAAAATTTATAAAGTACTGCAATATAACACCAGACCCAGGAAACCACTAGATTTTGCAATGCAATGGTAATAACAGCCATGATTTGATTATCCAAAGTTTGGAAAACAATGAGTTGAATTAATTTAAATGTCTCTTTACTTTTAAGCTTCTCAGACACATTAATATGCCAACATAAATGATGGGTATACATAAACGATTATACTATACTCTTATTTTCCAAATGCAGCTGGCTCGGAACTTTCTTTTAAGCATAATAACAAATTTTCTGCAGAATAACTTTAGAAAATCCTCATTTAAATAAAATTTACAGTGAGACAGAACTATAATTATAAATGGAATTTAAAGATGCTTGTTATCTATATCTAATGTCTGAGGATTACCACAATAGTCAAATTTTGTTACAGGTGAGACAGTTTATTTAAAATCACAATTTTAGCATGTGTTATGCATTCTATATCAGTGTACTTGATCCTTTAGAAGTTTGTCAGTGTATAAATTTGCTAGCTAGCAAGATTTGCAAAGGCGCTAAAAGCCATTGTTTGATGGAAAGAGGACTAAGGCAGAAATCACGACTTCTATGAGAAGTTGGCCTTCCTGAGGTTGATCAGCAGAGTGTCATTTGGACAAAGTTTCTCTAAATTTGATAACTAATGAGCATCAACTGAGAGCAATGAAATGAGAAATCTGGCAGAAGAATAATTGAATGTTTGCTGGATGAGAAGTCAAGAGATGGTACACTTATTAGTCTCATTCCTGTTACTAACTGTGTAAATTTGGGTCAGCCACTTAATTTTCAAAATCCTCAGCTTCCTCAAACATATGAAAATAGAGTCAGCATTTACTAGCTATTATAACCATGATTTAGGAATTAGAAAGACTTAGGACTGAATTCTGGCTCTGGTACTTATTTATTCTGTGACCCTAGACATGTTACTTGATCTCCTTAAACTAACGTTCTCATAGGGTTCTTGTGAGGATTAAATGAGATAATGCTTATAAACTACTCAATGCTTTCAAAAACTGGTATTGGTTGTCATTTGGAGACAGAAGTCAGAGTGAGCAAAAGTGCATGCTCTTGGATGAGACTGTCCTGGTTTTAATACCATATCTATCATTTCTTAGCCACTGGAAACTGAACAAATAACTCAAACGTTCTGAGCCTCAGTTCTTTAATCTGGAAATGGAGATAACAAAGTTCCTATGTGTCGAATTTTCTGTAAAGATTAAAATAATACATGCAAGTAAAGATTTAACTTGGGGTCAGACAAGTATTAAGCCCTAAAAAAAAGACATGAATAATCATTATTAAAGGTATTTAACTAAAATTAAGCAGTTGCTATAGACTGGTAGGAATAGACCTGTGTTCTTACTGGGTAGTGGCATCTTAGATGTATATCACGTGCTTTAAGTTTTTTTAAATTTTTAATTATTATAGCTGCATAACAATTATATGTGTATATAGAGTGCATCTGTTTTCTTTCTTTTCTTCCAGTATATAATAGAGGTACACATGTTTTTGTACATAGTTTGTTTTATACACTTCAGCTCAAAGTTATTAGTGCCCCCTTGTCCCAGAATGTGTCCATTATATCTGTTAGGTGTGAATTAACCCAACAACCCCACTCACCTTCCCATTCTCATCTACCGAATTCCCACTGAGTTTTACTTTCATACATGCACATTAAGTGTTATTAACTAGACCCAATTTAGCACTAGGTACATGTGGAGCTTGTTTCTCCACTCTTACAATACTCCAATCAGAAGAATGGTCTCCAGGTCCATGTAGGTGATTACAAAAGATACTAGATCATCATTTTTTATGGCTTAGTATTCCATATATTCAAATACTACATTTTATTAATCCACTCATGTATTGATGGGAACTTGGGCTGTTTCTACATCTTTGCCATTCTGAATTGTGCTGTTACAAACATTCAAGTGCAAGTATCTTGATGATAAAATGGCTTTTTTTCCTATTAGTAAATGCCTAGTGGTGAGACTGCTAGATAAAATGGTAGGTCTACTTTTAGTTCTTTGAGGTATCTCCATACTACCTTCCATTGAGGTTGGACTAATTTGCAGGCTACCCAAAAGCATATTAAGTGCTCCTTTCTCTCCACATCCACACCAGTATCTATTGTTTTGGGACTTTTTGATACATAGTAAGAGCCATTCTCATTGGAGTTAGGTGATATCTCATTGCAGTTTTGATTTCATTTTCCTAATGATTAGAGATGTTGAATAACTTTTCATGTATTTATTGGCCATTAGATTATCTTCTGTTGAGAATTTCCTGTTCATGCCTTTAACCACTTTTTAATAGGGTTGTTTGATTTTTTTCTTCCTGATTTCTTTGAGTTCTTTGTGGATTCTTATTATCAGCCCTTTATCAGATGTATAGCATGCATATATTTTCTTCCCTTCTGTGAGTTGTCTATTTAGTCTATTGATATGTCCTTGCCTGTGTAGAAACTTTTAAAATGATCAAGTCTCACTTGTCTGTTTTTATTTTTGCTGTGATTGCTTTTGAGGTCTTCTTTATAAATTCTTTCCTGAGGCTGCTATAAGAGTTTTTCCAATATTTTCTTCTATAACTCTTATAGTTTCATGCCTTAGGTTTAAGTATTTGGTCTATCATGTATTTTGCAAGTGATGAAATGGGAAGATTCTGTTTCAGTCTTCTCCATGTGTCTATTCAGTTTTCCCAAGACCATTTGCTAAATACGGATTCTTTTTAACAGTGTATGTTTTTGTATACTTAAAGATCAGGTGGAAATATGAGGGTGGTTTCATCTCTGGATTCTCTGTTCTGACACATAGGTCTATGTTTCTATTTTTGTGCCAGTACCATACTGTTTTGATTACTATAGCCTTGTAGAATAGCTTGCCAAGAGGTAGGAGGGTTTTTTTTTTAATCACATTAGAATTGATTTTTCTTACTGCTTATGGCATTATACTATAATTTACACAAGGAGATTACCCCCTCTATTGCACATCATCTTAGTATAACTTTCATTGAAGATGTTCATACTTCTTGATCAACAGGTGGACATATAAACAAGTTAATCCAATCAGATGTTCTCTCTCTGAATTTGAAACTTGAGCTGTATAACACAAAGACTGAAAAGCACTTTAAATTCATTCATCACCATGAATTGTTCTGAAGAAGCTATAAATTTTAAATACACAGACCCAAAAGATGTCCCAGTTCCTTCACATTCCATTTCCTCCTTACACATTCATCTTTCCCTGAGTTAGCAAGACTAGCTTCCTGCTGCTTAAACTTATGAGTCTTAAGTTATGTTCAAGTTATTGGATTAAAAGATTATAATTTTCTATTACATAGTTTCATAGAAAATTAGAATGCAGAGTGTATGAGAATTATCTCTAGCATAGCTGAATGGCATCAGAACTGGGTAGTATCAGCATACTTGAATTTTTTACTCAGTGGAGCTTTTAGTAAGACATAACCACAGTACAAATAAGCAACTTCAGTACTAATAACATCTTAGAAGCCATCATTTCTTCTTTTAATGTTCAAATGTCTAAAAAGATCTAGAACAAGAAAGGAGGAAAAATGGTAGATGTAAGGGGTGGAAAATGTCTTCTCCAAAAATAAACGTAGTAAATATTTTAGATATTATAGACTATATGGTATCTATCATATCTACTCAATTCTACCACTATAGGGAAAAAGTAGTCATAGACAATATTATCAATGAACAGATATATCTTTTTTCTTATAAAACATTTTTTAGGCTCAGTGCCTATACCTCAGCAGTTGGGGCTTCAGCCACATACACCAGAGCTGGCAGGTTCAAACCCCACAGGGAGCTTACCAAACAACAACTGCAACAATAACAAAACAAACAAACAAACAAAAAACTGGGTGTTGTGGCAGGCACCTTTAGTCCCACCTACTTGGGAAGCTTAGGCAAGAGAATCGCTTAAGCCCAAAAGTTTGAGGTTGCTGTGAACTGTGATGCGACATCACTCTACTGAGGGCAACACAGTAATACTGTGTCTCCAAAAATATAAATAAAATAAAAATAAACATTTTTTTAAAAGAGGCAGAGAGTGGATTTGACCTGTAGGCCATAGTTTGCCAATCACTCTCTTAGATAGATTTCTGTGATGGCTAGCAGTTATTGATTCCTATCACCCAGGGGTTAATCTAAGAAGGCTGATGAGAACAACTGCATATAGATTCTTATGGTGGTCTCAGAGCAGACCACTATGCTTATATGGTGACTAATGTTTCTCTTCTTAAGAGAACAGGTGTAGCTTTCTGCTTCTATTGAGGCTACAAAAAGCTAGAAAAAAATTTACTTTCTCTATAATATCAGCAGCAGCAGCAACAATAAAAGAATAAATTAAGAACAAAATTATGGACTGGGCATAGTGACTTTATGCCTGTAATCCTAACACTCTGTGAGGCTGAGATGCATGATTGCTTTAGCTCAGGAGTTGGAGACCAGACTGAGCAAGAGCAAGACCTCATTTCTAAAAATAGCGGGGTGTTGTGGCAGGCTCCTGTAGTCCCAGCTACTTGGGAGGCTGAGGCAACAGGATCTATTGAGCCCAAGAGACTGAGGCTGCTATGAACTATGAGGCTATGGAGGCAACAATGGGAGACTGTCTCAAGAAAAGAAAGAGAGAGAGAGAGAGAAGAAATATAAAAAATATTTTTAAAAGGAGTAGCTAAGATCTTTTATAAATTAATGTCAGGCACAAAGTAGCACACCCAGGAAGCTCAGAACATCAAGTAGGATAAAAGAATAACAAAAAAGACAGAGACATATTGTACGTAAACTGCAGAAAATGAAATATAGACAAAAAATCTTTAAAACGGCCAGAAAACAAGATAAGAGTAGATGTAAAATATTTAAGTCTCAAAAAAGAAGAAAGCTAACCCAAATTCTATATCCAGAGAAATTATTACTTAAAAGCAGAGAAATAAAACCTTTCTCAGACAAACAAAAACAGTGGAAATTCATGTTAGCAGACTTATCCAGTAAGAAATATCAAAAGAAGAGTTTTAGGTAGAAGTACGATATGAGGCAAAAATTCAGGTCTATGCAGAGAAGAGCATAAAATAAGGAATAAATGACAGTAAAATAAAATATTTAATTCTTTGTCTTAGTTGATCTAAAAATAACTGTATAGTAGCAATAATGATGAATTAGGTCATTATAGTATGTGAATATATGAAATTAATGACAATAATACCTTGAGGAAAGAATTGTGGACACTATATTATAAATTACCTACACTACATGTGAAGTACTTTGTGTTATTTGAAAGTGAATATAGATTAGGCAAAAATGTATTAAAAACTCCAGATCAACTATTAAAATTTTTAAAAAGAAGAATAATTTATGTGCTAAGAGGAAATAAAACGAACTCAGATGAAAGTCAATGAAAATGAAGGCAAAAAAGGAAGAGAAATAAAGAGAAAATACTAAAAACAGAAAAGAGTTACAAAAACTGTAGGTAATCTAACTACAGACATCACTTTAAATAGGAATAATGTAAATTTACCTATTAAAATACAGAAATTTCCCGATTGGATAAAAATATAAACCCCAAAATAGGTCTTAGCTGTATGATGTCTACAAGAAACACACTTTAAATGTAAAAATATCTGTTTAAATGTAAAGATAATGGCAAAATATATACCATATTAACATTAAGCAAAAGAAATCCAGGCAGATTTCAGACAAAGTAGGCTTCAGAACAAGGAAAATTATTATAAATATAATAAGGAATTGCATTATAATAACAGAGAAAAACAATAGAGTGTCATATTATGTGACCCAAAGTCTAGTTTAAACAAATAATTAATAAGCAAATCTACTAATATCATTGAAGTTTTTATCCCTCCTCTTTAAATAAATAATACATCAAGCAGACAGCAAATCAGGACATACTTGCATAGTCCTTCTAATGGGTACTATATAGAGTATGCCCATGAAGAACAGCAGAATACATAATCTACTCAAGCCCACCTGGAATATTTATAAAGGCCAACATCATTTGAGGCCATAAAACATACTTTTAACAATGTTAAAAATGATAGGAATTGTGCAAGGTATGTTTACCTACACAATGCAATTAGACTAGCAACCAACAACAGAATGATAGCTGGAAAATCCAAAAATATTTGAAAATCAAAAAAAACAAAACTTTGAAGTAGGCATGGGTCAAAGTAGAAGCCTCTTTATGGAAAATAAATTATAAAATATTTTATATTTAAACAAAAATGAAAACATAACTTATCAAAATCTGTGGGATATTATAAAATTAGTGCTTAGAAATTTACACATAAATTCATAGTTAGAAAAATATATAAATTCAGTAACCTAAGTTTTTGGTTTAAGAACAGTAAAAGAACAACAACTAAAGCCTAAAGAAAAAAGAAAAAAAATAAATTATAAAAATCAGAACATAAATCAATAAAAAAAAGAGTAGAAATTAAAAAGAGGTTAAAAGTATAAAAAAAAAAATCAAGGAAACCAAAACAAGACATTTGAAAAAATCAGTATTAGTCTTCTTCTAGGGAGGGTAATTAAGAAAAAATACAAAAGAATAATTTACTAGTATCAAAAAGATAGAAGGATTATTACTACAGATCCCACCAACATTGGTAAGATAATAAAGTACTACAATTATTTGCTAGCAAGGTTTGATAATTTAGACAAAAAGAGCCAATTCTTTCAAAAATACAAGTACCAAAAGTCACACGAGGAGAAACAGATGATAGGTTCATATCTACCAAAGAAATTAATCAAAAATGAATAATTTTCAAAGAAGAAAACAAGTGACAGAAATGATTTCATTGCTAAATGCAAAATTCTATCAAATATTTATGAGGAAATAACACCAATTTTCTAAAATATTTTCCAGAAAATGGAATCGGAGGAAAGAATTTCTAATTCATTCTATGAGGCCAGCATTGCTCAACTCCAAAATCAAACAAAGATATTACAAGAGAGGAAAGCTACAGATTAATCTCTCATGAACATAAATATAAAATTTTCAACAAAAGATTAGCATCCCTGAAGCCAACTATATATAAAATATTGAATAATTAACAAGAAGGTTTTTTATACCTCTATGTCAATAGACTAAAATAGAAAAGTTATATGATTGTACCAATTGATGATTAAAATTATTTGACAAACTCTAACATTGACTTATGATAAAAATTCTCAGCAAACTAGAAGTACAGGGATCTCTTCAGCTTGATAGAGAATATCTACAAAATTCCTGTACAGCTAGTGTTGTATTTAGGTGAGAAACTAGATGAAGGAATGTTTTAGGGTAATGAAAGTATGTTGTACAATACTTCAATATATTACAGTATGCATTTGAAAAAACTCATTCTACTTTCTAGCACAAAGACTGAACCTTAATGTATGCAGTTTAAAAAAAACTACGTAAGATGTTGAGGGATCTTATGATGGAATGCAGAGTATGGCAAAACAATCTAACAATATTAAAAATGTATGAAAACAATGTATGAAACTACCTCACTCAAAGAGATGGAGAGAGAGCTACTGACTTCATAATATGAAGAGGGATCTATATAACTAAAGACAAAGGAACTGCACTTGAGAAGAGCACTTTATTTGACAAAGTATTATTCGACAAAGGTATAAGTTAACAAGTATGCCTCTGCTGTAAATGTACACAGGAAATGGAAAATTATGTAAATTTATGGCAAATATAGAACCAGGTTTCCTATTGGTATAGTTACAGACATCAAGGGGAAGAATCTAGACTGATTCAGGAGTTAGTGAATTGGAGCTAAAGGCATCAGTTTCAATTTATGTTCCAACTTGGCATAGATACATATGGCTGCATGTCCAAATATTAATATATATGCGTGTATACATTTGTTAGTACATACATGTATATGACCTTATTGTGTCAAGTGAGAGGACCTAGAAGCAGTGATAACCCAGTATCAGCAAGCACACCTCACACTCAGATGTTGGTTTCTAATACCATCTTCTACAAAAGGATCCATAAGGTCCAGGAGAAATGGCTGATCCAAGACTGAAGCAGGAAGTGTGCAACATGACCCTAGAACATTTGTAGGTGTTGACATGCATATAAACACACCCAGTGATCAGGGTATGTTCAAAAGGACACCCAAGCCAATGGCTATACCTGGAACACATTGCTCAATGTCATAAATAAAGCAATGCTGGATTTTCAACCCAAAGTATAAAATAAATACTTAAATATAGACACACTGACACCAACAAACGATTCGGAAAAGAAAAAGATTTGTGATAAAAGTAAATCCCCCTGGCAGAAAGATGCCAAATACAACAGTTTATGTAAAGATTCTACCCTCAAAGAGGTGGAACACTACTATCTACTTCTTAAGTATGAATCACACATAGTGATGGTAATCCACAAAAGAATGTTGACAGGCCAGGTGCAGTGGCTCATGCCTATAATCCCAGCACTCTGGGAGGCCTTGATGGGTGGATCTCCTGAGCTCAGGAATTCGAGACCAGCTTGAGCTAAAGCGAGACCTCCAAAAATAGCTGGGTATTGTGGCAGGCACCTGGAGTCCCAGCTACTTGGGAGTTTGAGGCAAGAGAATCACTGAACCTAAGAGTTTGAGGTTGGGTGGCACCTGTGGCTCAAAGGAGTAAGGCGCCAGTCCCATATGCCAGAATTGGTGGGTTCAAACCCAGTCCTAGCCAAAAAGAAAAAAAAAATGCAAAAAAAAAAAAGAGTTTGAGGTTTCTGTGAGTGATAACACCACAGCACTCTAGTGGGGGCAACAAAGTGAGACCCTGTCTCAAAAAAAAAATACATTGACAAAAGGGGAAAAAAGTCTTTATGGGGGAGAAATCTTAATCAGGTGATCAAAAGTTGACATCAATGATAATAAGTCATGTTGGTAGTATTAACTCCAACATGTTAATGATGTGATGAAAATAGCACTTTATCTATGTGGTCTTCCTTCCAAAAATGCATGGCCATGATACAATCATGAGTAGAACATTAGCCAAATTACAGCTGGAGAACATTTTGTAAAATGCATGACCCGTTTTTCCCAAAAATGTCAAGGTCATTAAAAATAAGGTAAGTTTGAGAAAATGTCACAGATAAGAGGAGCTGAAGTCGACATGTTAGCTAAATGTAATGTGGAGTCCAGGATGAGATACTGGAACAGGAAAGGAACATTAAGTAAAAACAAAGAAAATCTCAAAAAAGCATAAACATAAATAATAAATAATACATTAGTATTAATCTATTATTATAATAAATGACATAAGATTTTAAAAATAGAAAAAATGGATTTATGGTATATTAGAAATGTCTGTATTATCTTTGAAGTTTGATTATGTATCTAAACTTATAAAATGAAGTTTGTTTTTAAAAAAATTAAACCCAGGAAAAATGATCACATTGTAGAAAGTCACAATAGACCTTTATAAATTGGATAGTTCATCAAATTAAATAAAGTTTTAAGTTTCTTTGCATGATTTTCAGCTCATTCCTATTTGCTAGTTTGCTTTAATATTCATCTACACTAGGGGTCCTCAAACTTTTTAAACAGGGGGCTAGTTCACTGTCCCTCAGACCGTTGGAGGGCTGAACTGCAGGCCCTGGGATGAGTCGGCTGCTAAGAAGGACAGGCAGTGGCGGCAAAAACACCCAGCAGGCCAGATAAATGTCCTAGGCAGGCCACGTATGGCCCACGGACTGTAGTTTGAGGATACCTGATCTATACAGTGTCCTAAAAGTTGCCCCTAAAGTCACCATACATTAGCATTTCTAGAGTTAACATATTTCACTTAGCTCTAAGTGTATCTATCATTTGACTGCATTTGTTGACTGAAACCTGGATTTAACAATGACTCATAGTGAATGAACTTTCTGTGCTAGACTGGCCCTGAAATAGAGGAAGAATTCTAAAGGATGAGAGAGAGAGAGAGAGAGAGAGAGAGAAAGTTGTGATAGATTTAATATGTTCTCTCAGCCCAACCAATCCCAAAGTGGGTCCTTGGATGCTACCTTCACTAAAGCATTGAGAAATGCAAATACAGAAGCAGGAGAAACCTTTCAAAGTTCTCAGATGGATGGACACTCACAATAAGGGCAGGGCAGACTGCTGCCACAAAATGTTAGAAACCTTGAGCTGATTTTGCTATTCTCATTAGCCCCAAGGAAGATTTACTCTACTATCATATGAAGTTAACTTTTATTACTTAGAAAATAAGCCCGTTTTACCTTAAGCATGGGACCATTTCACCTGAAGCTGATAAGAATTTCAAAGGTGTTAGCTACTTACCATTGCATTGCCAAGACCCTTTCCTCAATAGAGAATAAATATCAGGGGTCCTCAAACTTTTTAAACAGGGGGTCAGTTCACTGTCCCTCAGACTGTTGGAGGGCTGGACTGTGGGCCCTGGGACGAGTAGGTAGCTAAGCAGGATGGGCATGGTGGCAAAAACACCCCACAGGCTGGATAAGGTGGGCCGCATGTGGCCCATGGTCTATAGTTTGAGGACACCTGATAAATATAACTACGATAAAACCTTTTTTTTTTTTAATAGAAAAGCAAAAAAATATGCTGGTAGTGTTTCCAATGGTGCACAAGCCTCTGTGCACCAAGAAATAATGTATCAAAATAAAAAAAGTGAGTAAGTCTTCCAGGCAGAGACCATTTTAAGTTGAAACCAAATGGTTACTTGAGAGTATAGAATGGTTGGGCCATAATAAAACTCTAAGTTTTGTGGGGATAAAGGTGTCTGTTTGGTCAAACTATTGAGTTCAAAGTCTTATGAGTTTTTCTGGTGAATTCTCTTCCAAGTGACTAATCTTCCAGAGACCTGAAAGGAGTTTGGCAAAACAGAGGCAGCCTGAGAAATGGAAAGTAAATGAAACTTGAAGAGAAACAGAAACAGATTTGTAATGGCCGGATCAGCTTAGGCACACCGCTTAATTCCTGTGAACTTGGATTCCTTCATCTGCCAAAAGAAGTTAATAAAAACGCACCTTGTAGACTCATAGTAAGGGTAATATAAGTGACTGTAGCTAATATAAAGGTAAATATTAAGTTACTGATAATGGTCTAATATTACCATCATCATCATATTAAGGTGGTAACCACACAGCTATGAAACATAATTTTTGTGGATATAAATAGTATACAGTTATTTTAGTCCCTTATAATAATAAAATAACAATGATAAAGGTAACAACTATTACTGAAATGCCAACATTAACAACACTCAGAATATTTACGGAGGGCTAACTGGTCACAAGACACTGTACCAAGCAGCAGGTGTGTTTCCCGTCTATTTCCCGGAGCTTTAACTTGTGCACAGGACCATTTTGACCATGGTCTGCCTCTATGAATGGTGGGATATGATCATTTTACAGGCACATCTTGAGAAACATAAATAACCCAAGATTGGACCAAGCTGTTCATGAATTTCAGATGAAATTCATAAATTTTCCTCTATTAAATAATTACATGCAAACTCCAAATGAGTAATTAGTTTTGCCATGGAGTATGGTATTCATCAAAGGCTACTGAGCTTCCCAAAGACAATAATTTTTTTCCAACTTTAAATAACACAAGAATCAGGAAGAACCATGTCCTACATTCCTGATTCTTTTAGAATTCTTTAATGTCTATTAAAATAAACACAAGCAAGAAGACTCCTATTATTAAGCCTTCATTGAAGAATATAATCTTAATATATTGTAATGCTGGTAGGCTATTAAAAATATTATTAAAAAGATAGTTCTTTATCCTGTAAAAATATTTATATTAGTTATATAAAAATTATATTAAAATATTTATATAATTTTAGTTAATTTTTTCCTTTTACCTGAAATATGTATTATTAATTGTGAAAATGTTGTTATAAATTATTTCTTCCATACATTTCAGAACGTTACTGAACCATAAGGTGGAAGACTTGCTGTCTTTCTTCAGTCTTATTTCTTGCTTCGTATGCTTCTGAAGCTTTGTCTAAAGTGTTGCATAAGGAAGGAGCCTAGAGAATGCTTTTACCATATAACAAATTTTAACGTAGACGTAATTACATCTGTGCCTTGTAACTTTGGGTAAAGTGCTTAGCAAGTTGTAGAGCTTCTCAACCACCCATGGATATCTGTATTGCAAACTGACTTCAACTAATGTGACGATTGACAAATTTCAAGTTCTTTTCTGGTGATGTCAGGATACTCCAAAGATTAGAGAAGAAGGCTCTTGATCCCTACCAAGAATTTTTTTTATAATGTGAGCTAAATGTTCTCTGCCACAGGTATGAACCTTCCTTAGCAAATAAGTCCAAAGACTTATAGAAGCAAGCTGGTCTGCAGACTTCCCATGTTCTGATCTTGGCTGTTAGTAAGTGCTCTAACAGTCATCTGGAATGAAGGATTTACCACAAAGCAAATATAGAAATGATCTGATCCTATGGCAGAATCAGATACGCTTTTAGTTAGATTAGATCAGACAGGTGATTTTACACTGGTGAGAAGAAGGGGTAGAGACCTAGTGCAGTATGAACTTTCAGATGAAATGTACCAAATTTTCTCTTCTGGGCTCTTCAGTTTTTCAAAGACATTCATACAAGACTCAACATGCCTGTCTAGTATTTCTCACCATCTTATATTTTGAATACTATTTATTTTAACACCAAAAATATATTTTTAATATCCCTTAGTCTAATTTGCCAATATGCTAGTGAACTTTTAGAAAGTTTTAGAAATGCTTTTTTTAAAAGTCTTAGGAGATGGATACCTGATTTGGACTATTTTTGTGCTAATGAATAATTCCTAAAGTGTAGATAAATGAGTAAGGTGAATAAATAATTAACTAGCTGCCTTTTGATTATAGATTAAATTGAACATACACACATGTGTAGATCACTCTGCCTGGCAGGGGTTTCCAAATAGCAGGTCTCAGTGACCAATGTCTGTCAATGGGAACGTGGCCCAGGCTACTCCATTGAGAGCCCCAGTGGGCTTATTTCCCAGGAAGCTGGTGTGAGATGCCAGGGCCCATCCTGCATTCCTCAGGCCCCTGACGGTAGATCCCAGCCCTTTAGAGGCTGCCTCATTTCTCATGCAGCTGATTCCATTTTGAGGCCCCCAGGACACTGTGCTAAGGAGGAAGATCCTTGAGACTCAGTTCTACTAGTAGCCTGCTATTGTGACCATGGGTCTCAGTCTGCATGAAGTTGTTTTCTATTAGGGTACCTGGTAGCAAAGCATGAAAGCTTGGGAACATCTGAGCTCACAGATTGTAATTTGGAACCTAAGATTTTTCTAAATCTCCAAAGTGTTGATTTGGTATGATTTCCCAAATTTGCTTGTAGGAAGAACCATCTAGGATGCTTATTAATGGAACAGACACCAAGGTCTTCCTCATTTTAATCAGTTCCAGCAGGTGATTTGCAGGATTTGCAAGTTTGGGAGAGGTTGGTATCATTCATTCTGATGTTACTGAGTGCCCAGGGTTTGGAGGGCTCGAGGAAGTCACTGTCTAGTCACTAACCAGAATCTTAAAAGCTGACTATTTCACTGGAGTATCATCAGAGAAGGTTTTCTCCTCAGTGTGGTGTCTCAGAGAAAGAACGTTACCAACTCTTCCACCTCCTCTTTGACTATTCTCTTCTATCCACCAGGTTCCTTCTCCTGGGTTACTTCCATCAGCTCCAAACATACATCTCTGTAGTCTTTTCCAAACAAACGGTCAAATGTGTCTTATAAAACACAAGTCGTATCATATCATAGACATGTACTCAACCACCCCATGGATTCCCATTTCTCTTAAATTTAAGATAATTGCAATGGCTTACTAAACTCTGTGCCATCTGGCTCCTGTCTCCTTTCTTGTCTGGCCCCCTCTCCTGCTACCTTCTCCCCTCTTCATTCTGCTGTGGCCGTGCCGAGAACCTTTGTATCGCTCACTGCCATTTCAGGGAATTCTATTCTTCAATTATCCACAATGGAAGACCTCTCACAGCCTTCTAGGAATTACTCAGATCTCACCTTCTGCATCAGGACTGCCTTGACCACCTCATGTAAAACTGCAAAAGTGTTCTCCCCAAGATTTTTTTGTCTATTTTATTCTCTGATCTGTTCCAAGTGTTTAGGGCAATGCCTAGCACATTAAAGTTACTTCCATAAATATTTAATTATTGAATGAATCTATGAATAAGCAAATTTAGCTTTTTCTAATCACTTCCAGCTTCCAGAAGAATACCACTCTGAGTGTGGCATTGATATCATGATATATATATACACACACACAGTTTGGGATATTTTTATGCTTTAAGATAATACAATTTTAAGTGCCAAGATGCCTATGCAGTGTCACCTTAGAAAGTACCTTAAAATAATGATTGGAGACCAAAGGCTGTTTCTAGGGAAGAGAATATTCACAGGAAATGGAATCAATTCCGGTGCAGTAATATACATCCTCTTCTTCTGCCCCCAAAGGACTGTCTGACTCATCTTCACTCAAAAGAGTCCACAGCTTCAAGGCAAATAACTTTGTGTTCTAGAGTAAAGCTGCAAGACCCACACCATAGGATACTAGTCATACTGGGAAGCTATTATTATATGCCATATTTCACAACTTGAGTACCTATTACATTATTTAGCTAGGTGGATTTGGAAACTGGGAAGAAGTTTATATTCTGTTTTTCTTCTCCAACTAGGATCGCTACATTTGTTCAGAATATCTCATGACTAGAATGGTATAAATGAATAAAGGTATTTTACTTAGAGGATCTTTGGGGGGTTAAAAGGGGGCACTAATATTAATTATATCAGGGTACATACCAGGAATATGGTTCCCTACTTATGGCTACCAGGACCCCAGTGCAGAAGTGCTATAAAAGGTCCTTGTCACCATCCCTGCATTTGCTGACAAAGGGTTAGTCTCCTCTTTATTACTCCTTAGGTGATAAATCACAGAGAGAGATTTGGGGCACTTGGGACAATGGGCATTTTCAAATAGATATAGAAAAGGAACATCCACATTTTAACAACCATACTGGCCGGATATTCTCCCTGTGACTTTACATGTCATTTGCCTAGAACAGTCCCACTGTCACAGTTATTTAAAAGTACCCTATTATAGGGCCAGGCATGGTGGCTTGTGCCTGTAATCCCAGCACTTTGGGAGGCTGAGGTAGGTGGACTGCTTGAGCTCAGGAGTTGGAGATCAGCCTGAGCAAAAGCAAGACCTTGTCTCTACTACAAATGGAAAAATTAACTGGAGGCTATGTATGCACCTGTGGTCCCAGGTACTGGCAAGGTTAAAGCAGGAAGATCACTTGAACCCAAGAGTTTAAGGTTGCTGTGGACTATGAGGAAGCCACTGTATTCTACCCAGGGCAACAGAGTGAGTCTCTGTCTGAAATAAATAAATAAGTCTCCTATTATTTTTAAATTTTTCCCAGTTTGAGTTATATATACTGCTATGATTTACTTCTTACAAAACTGATATTTCTCCAAAATCTGCAAATGACAGAGAATCATTGGCCTATATGCATTAGTAACAAAACAAACAAACAAACAAAAAAGGTTCAAGTCCTGTGGTTGTACTAGATCCACAGAATTAACCATTCATTCAAAGTCACCTTAATAGCATAAAATGCTTCCCAACACAGTTCTGCTAAATCCATGTAGCCTCTGATACCAATCAGTCAAATACCACTTCCACTTCTATTTATTTTCTAATATATATTATCAACCATTTATTGGCTTTTAAACTTTAAATACTTGGATTTAATCCTAATACAGCCATAGAACTATAAAACCCTTAGGCCAGTTTTATGAAATCCTCTTTGGTATTAATCAAAAATTGTTATGAATTGAAATCCCTTTTTCATGCCAGATTATGAGAAAAGTTTATTTTCCTTAGTAAAACCTGTAAATAATAAAAAATAATGCATTCTGCGGCACTAAATCATTGCCTGTACACCAAGTGGACAAGGTCAGGGCTGCCTTTCATCTTAAACCTGTGTAATAAGTATTTATTATTTTCCTCTAGAATTACTTTGCTTCTTTTGTGATTTCTTAACTTACTTTCTAACGATGTGGATTTTATTAAATTTTCTATATATATGGAATATATGTATATATGTGTGTGTACATATGTGTGTGTGTGTGTGTGTGTATATATATATATATAAATGAGGCATGAGTTAAGTACTTAAAAAATAAGGAAATATATATTCATAGTCATAGCTTGATATTAAAATTTACGTAAAATCATACAAAGTTGCTTATTATTTTGTATCAGTGAGTAAACATGCCTTTCCCACAGACCTCAGCACTAAAGGCTCTTCTGAGCTATCTCTGCTTGAAGTCTGTCCTCATCTCTTACAACAGTGGTTCTCAACCTTCCCAATGCTGCGGCCCTTCAGTACAGTTCCTGTGGGTCGTGACCAGGAACTGGTAGAGAATTGCTGTCTTACAAGCCATTTGCTGGTAAGCAAGGGACTTGATTTATTTTTGCCTTGGTTTCCTTTTCCATAAAATGAAGACATAATAGCACTTACCTTTCATAGAGTTTCCATGAGGATTAAATGAGTCCTAACATGCAATGATCTTAGCATGGTGTTTGGTTCTTAATAAGCACTTTATAAAGCTTTAAAATAACTTGAAAAGGTAGAGCGGTATGGTGTAAAGTGAATGAGGTTGGTAATTTGATGATACAGATTTGGATTCCCTTCTGAATTTACTAGCTATGTAATACTAAGAATGTTAAACCCCTCAGGATCAATCTTTCTTTCTCTTTTTCTCTTTCTTTCTCTTTTTTCCCCTCTCTCCCCACATCCCTTCCTTCCTTGCTAACATTAAAATAGAAGTAATAATACCTGTTCCAAAGTATTGCTACATGAATTAGGATCACTTATTCAAAACCAGTCATTAAGATGGTTATTTTAGTTTTCCAAACTTGGGCTCTTAGAATCACAGGACTTATTAGGGGTTGGAATTTCCTTAGTATAATTCTCTGCAACAAAGTTCTTTCATTTGCACGGTTTGATGGATCACTGGCTCTCTGACCTGAAAGTTAAAGAGAATTCAACTATCTTTCAAAAGTCCATTTCACCAGTAAAAACAGAACTGTCATATAACTGAGTTAGAATATTCAAACACTGGGTCATAGTGCACCAGTGCTCATAAAATCAATCTGGCTAATGGCCATAATCAATAACAAAATAAAGCAGAGAAAAATACTTTTTGAAGAGTATACACATTGTAGTAGAGGTAAGTATTAAAAAACTTTTGTTTCTCTTATATACACTGTACATGCATGTATGCATATATACACATATGCAGGCACACATGTGCACACACACTTATGTACAAACTTATAAACAGGGAGAAGAAATTCACTTCCAGGATGTGATATAGGGGAGGAAAATAATGAGGAAGATGACAGTAGCAACTTTTCAGTAGCTTCCCTGGAATGCAGTAAGATCTGGGAGAGGAAATGAATCAGTTGAGACAGGAGAGATCATGAGAGACTCACAAAAGGAGGCTGAGGACTCAATGTGGCATAGAAGCAGTGGATGCCACCAAACAGACTGTGGACGTTCCAGTGATTCCCTGGGCATCTAGATATCTCTGTGATGGCATATGATGGTATATTCTCTTCCATCAACAAAACCCTGGAGCTAAATGTGTGCTCATGAATATCATGATATATCCAAGAAAAAGAGATTTAAAATTCCTCCTAGTTCATGAGTATGAGAGCTTAAAATAAAAGCTGCTTGAGTTAAAACTAAGGTGGTTACACATTTGTGTACCTGCATTTAAGGATTGAGGATCTTCTCAGATACATGACTTACAAACTTATTGTTTTGTTTCAAGGTTATGCCTGGTTTGTAGCCCTGTGATAAAATGTAGAAAGTCTAGGTAAGGGTTAGGGAAAAAAAAAAGAAGAACTTGTACTTCTACCGAAGGGGACAAGTGATTCCTCTTGACAAACTATCCTGTGTGATTCCCAGTCAGCTCCTAGATTCACCCTGCTGTGGAAGATTACATCTGTTTTCTAACAAAGGATCTAAGTACGTATAGTCCTGGGTCCTTTGCAAAAGTGGTTACCTTCAGACAACACAGCCATCTACAACTCTTATGTATATAAAGAAATGTTGTGAGGGTTGTATTCATTCAAGTGAAAAAAACAGCAAACAACCCAGGTAAGGTCTGTAACACCCTGTAATGTGGCCACTCTGTCTTTACTTCCTATCCTCCCACAACCATCCAATTCTTCCCAAAACAGGAAGAAGAAAATTTACTACAGAGGTCAAAGGTCTTAGGTACAGGGGAATGATCTCCAAGGAGAATACTAAACCAAACTTCTCCAAACCATGAAAAAGAATACCATCAACTGACTCAAACTCAAGTCGGCATGAGGTGCTCTTCGCCAACTGTACAGTTAAATGGAACATTCCCCACGAGACCTCCCTCACTTCTGATACCAAGTTCATAGGATCTCAAAACAATGCTCTCAGAGTTGATAATTTGCTGGAGGAACTCACAGAAATCACTGAAAGCTGTTCTACTTAGGGTTTGTCACACAGAAGAGATGCAAGTGCACATTTGTGAAAGGCAGAGTTTATAGGAAAGAGACTCAGGATGTCCAAGTGCTGAGCTCCCAGTTGTTCTCTTCCTGTGATGCTACAGAGTTACCTCCTCCTGGGTATGATGTCTGACAATATACACAAATTACTGTCAACTAAATTTCTTCCAAGTCTTGATGTCCAGAGTTTTTACTAGGGCTTGATCACATACATGTACCATCCATGGTCTGACTTGTAATTTCCAGAACCTTCCAGAGGTCAAGTTATTATCATTAGTCTTCAGTCCCTTCAAATGCAGATTTTAGAACTAATACCATATCTCAACCTGCTATCATAAATCACATATCATCAGAGTGTCTAGTGGCCAAAGCGTGTAGGCAAACAAAGACACTCCCATCAGGGAGGATGATCTAGGGACCAACATATCACTTCTCAGTAGCCAAGGGTAAAGGCCAGTCCTCTATTTGGGTCAGTTTAATTCTTCACTGCACAGCACCAGTTATTCATCTGGATTCAGTTGTCCTGAGAACTAGAGTCTACACTGGACCCAAGGAAATGACATTAATGAAGAGCGAGCGTAGTAGGCCATATAGCTTTAAGGAAAGAAGTGAGAACTAAGTTCGGAACATTCAGTAATCATAAGAAACACATCGGTGATTAGGGCATGGGGGAGGGATTCGTCTTTCCTAACATGAGAGCTCCTGAGACGAGAACATCAGTGATTGGCAGTCTCTACACCTGTGGTGCTAAGAGCCATGAGATCACTTCTAGAAGAAGCTGCAGGTGAAGGCAGTTGGGGGGCGCACATTCTTTCAGGGACCCGCTTACTCTGACTCTGTGCTTCTCCTGCCTGTAGGGCCTGCCTGATGCCCTTCTGGGAAGACTGCTGATACATCCCCTTCTATCAAGACTGCTTCTCTCCCTCAAAGACTGTTTCTCTCTCTTGCCCTTCTGCTAAAGGGTAGCCCTGGGGCACCTAAGGCTAATTGTTCCCAAGCAAGATAATAGCAGAGCAGTCAGTGCCCGGACCTTAGAGAAGCCGGAGCTAGAGACTTGGTCAGTCTCAGGACCGACAAGCAAGCCCACGATGCTTTGGGGGAAAATAACTCCTAAGGTTCTTCTCCTTTGGCTGGTTAGGCGTGCTTTCTCGATGACAAAAATATTCTCGAAATATCATGAAGATTACTCACTGAGCGGGAATTTTCAATAATTAAATTATGCAAACATGTGGGAAGCAAGCAATTTGTTCTTGCTAAAGATTCAGAAAATAAATGGTCTAATATCCTGCAACCAAAGAAGTTATTTCAATAAAAGAGAAACCACTAAGCAGACAATGTTAATAGAATAGGAAACCTTATGAATGGGATAACTTATATATAGTGCAGAGTCACAGAAGAAGGGAGCATCATCTATTCTGGAAGGTTAGAGAAATTTCCCTTCAGATGACCTATGAAGGGCAGTACTTGGTGAAAAATGAATGTAGCCGTAGCAGCAGCAATAATGGTAATAAAAATTACTATTTAACAATTGGTTAACAATTTAGTTAACAATTATATAGAACGTATTATACTAAACACCGTTCTAAGCACTTTGAATCGATTAATTCACTTACATTGTTAATTCAGAGAAGGGGTAACCTCTATCGCTGAACTCCGCTCTCCCTGAACTGGTGTCTTAAGGTAACATTGTCTTAAAAATGTGTCATCTTGTACAAAATGGAGCCTGGGGAGATTGCATATCCCTGATCCAAAAGCAATGTACACCATTGGCTAGAAAGCTGACTCGGAACCAATGCATGTGCAGAAAGGTTAAATGTGTTCCGATTTCCCCTGCCTGGCAATGGTTTTACAAACCAGGAGAGGAGAGTTTCCCCTTAAGCAATAACATGCCTCTTCTCATTCCTCATTCACAGACTCTCTCCTCTCGATGAGGTAGGAAGCTTCCTTGGGAGGCAGTGACAGATCCTGGGGCCCGAGCTGTACTCATCTTGCATGCAGCGCTCCCATTGAGGCCACTTAATCCGATTGACGTCAGCCGGCTCTCCGTGCACAGAATGTGCCACTCAGAATCTAGAGGAATCGATCATCCCTCAACTGGCATTGCCATGACACCTACAGCCTCCAATTTATTTCAGCTTTGTGGATTCTGTTTCTTTTCCTTCCCTTTCCTCTTCAACTAAGGAAAGTGTTCTTTTTTTCACAAACAAAACTAAAACCGTTCCCTCTTTACAAACAACACTTATTAGAGCTCCAGGTTCATCACGGGAAGATTCAGACTATCACTTTGCACTGATGATTGAGGTTTTCTGAGTAAAGCTGCTGCGGACAGCCAGATAACGCTGCAAAATAGACCACACATCTCAGATTAAACGTTGACTGGGATGTGGCTATTATTACCCATAATTTTTTTTTTTTCTGAGTGAGTCAATCTTAATGTGGAATTTTATTAGTTCCATTAGGAAAAGTAAAGAGGAGAATTCACGAAATATATGTTTACATTCTGGGCACATCACAAACAGTATAACATATAACTTGGTTCTCCACCAGGTGTAATCACTGGCCACCTGCCCATCAGGAGACATATGGCAATGTGTGGAGACATTGTTAGCTGCCATACTTGGGAGGTGGATGATTCTGGCGTACATCAAAGTGGCTGTTAAACATCCTACAAAGTGTAGGACAGCCTCCCATCACCAAAGAATTACAGAGCCATAAAGCTCAATAGCATTAGTGTCAAGAAACTGAATCCCACAATGCTCTATGAGACAAGTATTCTGATTATCAGTCTATACATGAGGCCATTGGAAGAAATCAAATGATTCACCTGTGTTCAAAATGTTAGTCATGGGAGGATTTGAACCCGAAATTGTCAGGCTGCAAAAACTGGACCGTTCTGTTGCACGAGGCTATGCTGAACAAGCCTTAGTGGCAAAGGAAATTAGAACTCTAAGGGCAAGTCCTGGGATGCATTTGACTTTTTCCTTGTATAGCAATCCTTTCTTTAAGATATTCATTTAGAAGAATATGAATATGCCTTTGAGGGCTGATCTATGTAGAATTACTTTGGCAGTGACAAGTCCATGGAGTTGTAGGATTTATATACAAAAAGCTAATTTCACTTAATGTAATGACTATTTATTAAACCCTGCTCTGGCTACATATATCCTGGCCACATTTATGCCTACATGTTCATCAAAGGACACACAATTTTAGTTAGGAGGAATCTGTTCTGAATATCTATTGGACAACATGACTGTAGTTAGTAGCAATGTATTGTATACTTTAAGATTGCAAAGAGTGATTTTAAGGGAATTTAAAAAAAAATTAAAAAATGATTAAGTGTGTGAGAGAATGGATTTGTTAATTAGCTCGATTTAGCCATTTCACAATGTATTTTAAAATATCATGTCCCACACCATAAATACTATATACAATTTTATTGGTCAATTAAAATAGAAATAACTATGTAAATTAAAAGTATACCTGGATTCTATCCATTAGGGGCATGTAGCACCCAAACCAACAGTTGGGACGAGCAAAACATGTTTCTAGACTTTGCCAAGTGCCTGCTGGTGTTCCCTGGCTGAGAATGAGTAGATGAGATATGTGGCCGTCTCAGGCTAAGCCTCAGTGCACAGCCTGAACTCTGTGCTTCTGACCCCTCATCCTGTACCCTGTGTCCCCTTGTCCTTCACACCCTCCTTTCTACTCTTCCTGCCCCATCCAACTGTGCCATCTAGCCCCCCATTGTAGCAAAATGACTCGACTACAGGGGCTCAGTCAAAACATCCCAAACCACTTCCCTGACCTGGTAACTGAAACCTTTACTTTATCTGGAGACCAAAGCAGTGAGAAACAAACTTTCTGTGATTGTGTATCATTTAGGTAGGGCCTCGTAAATCACCTTATTGGTTTTGGGGCCTTAGAGGATACTACTGGGAATGGCAGTGAGTGTGACTCACCCCTGCTGGACTGCTGTAATATTAAAGAAAATAAATAACGGAACTGAGAAGGCATTAAGTGAGGAAATGAGGCACGGATGCATGAGGCAGAGGTGATCCTTCTGCACTGGATGTAAGTGGATAATATCCATTTACTTGGGGAGCAGAATTTAGGAAGAGAATGGTGGAATCACAGTTTTCTGAATGAACTACAGAGGTACAGTCAGAATGTACCAATTCCCCAGGCTAGTCTTTTCCTTAGAGCTCCCTTGCTGAATAATAAGGAAGTACATGCAATCGGGTTGTCATGCTTTGTTCTCTTCTAAAGCAATAATGGCAATAATCATGGCTTGTGTTTGCTCAGTGTTTCTGGGTTTACGCAGCATGCTGCCATATACTATGTCATTCCACTCACAAAGCAATCCTATAGACACCAGTCAGGAAGAAGACCATCCTCTAGGAGCTGTGTTTCTGCAGCTCTGATACAGCAGAGCATGCTTAGGAGAGCACAGGCCCTGAATCTAAAGAACTAGGTAAGAATAACAGCTCAGTTCAGCTCTGGACGCATGAATCTTAAGTGGCCAAGCTTCAGTTTCCACTGTGGGGACCATAACACTGTCACAGGATAGTCAAGGAAATCAGATCTACCGATGCTGAGTGTTGTACCTACGTCACCCTAGGCAACAGACTCTTAACAACCCTTGCAGAAGGAATCTTTAATTCACGATAACCTGAAGATCACAAAAGTATAATTGGCATATTTGTATTCAATAGTGGTCAGAGCAAAGACTTTAGAGTCAACTTGCATGGTTTGAGTCTCAGGTTTGCTTCTTGTAACTGTAACTTAAAACAAGTTTCTTAATTTTCCTGTGCCTAAGTTTTCTCATCCATAAAATGGATCCTTTAAAGATTAAACAGGTTAATACATGAAGTTTTCTTATATCAGTGTTCTGTCTCTCTACCCAAGTTACCTGTATAGTAGACTCTTTATCCATGGGAAATACATTTCAAGACCCTCAGTGGATGTCTGAAACCACAGTTAGTATCAAATCCTGAACGTGCTATGTTTTGTCATCATATGTAATGACAGAATTTAATTTATAAAATAGAACAACCGTAGCAACATACTATAATAAAATTTCTGTGAATGTGCACTCGCTCTCTCTCTCTCTCGCATGCTCTATCCTAATTGTACTTATTTTCAGACTGTTGTGAGTACAAATTACTGAAACCATGGAAAACAAAACTGTGGGGAAGCAGGGATTACTATACTTGTTTACTTTTGTGATCTAGGCTCTGATATCTATTTGCATATTATGTTTACCTTCACTAAAGTGACAAATCAGACTTAGCTTTGAGGTAAACAATACTGGATTCTACTCTACTAAAGTCCCAAATCCAGTGATTTCACACCATCATATTTCTTATTGTGGTCATATTCCAAGCAAGTTATTAATGTGTTTTTTTGTGTGTATTGGGATTTGCTCTACACAGATATTCAGAGACCTCATCTCTTAACATGCTATATCTCTACCTTATTGTAGTTCCTTAGATTCATCTCATTTGGGCAGTTGAAGGAAGCATGAGGACTGGGCTTAAGATTTCTAAGTGTCAAGCCTGGAAGCGGAATGCACTGCATTAGTTCTCATTCCGTTGTCTCAGAATAATCAATTGCATGGCCACCCTCAATTAAAGAAGCCTCTGAGACATTGTCTAGCCATGTTCTCAAGAAAATGAGAGTTCTCATATTAGAGAGGGCCAGGTATCTAGCAAGTCCTGAGTTCAGGAAGCTTTTGCCTCCCAACACCAGGCCTTGCTGAGTGCCATTCTGTTAATGACCTCCGTGTGGTGTCTGCACAGTCATCATCCACCATCACCTGGGAAGCATCCACCACCATGACCCTGAGAAGCAATGCTTTGTACTACTGCAGCACCGTGGTCCTACTTCTGAGTGGGATTCACGCTGAAAATAAACTTCCCTCTGAATGAATACCTAGCTTTCTTGATACATGATGCTTAAAAATCAGCCTAGAACCTGACCCGGGGCATAGAAACTCAGTGCCTTGTAATAGCTCAACTACTTTCAGGCTGAAACCAGAGCCATAAGTTTTACCTTGTCAAAGTACAAAGTTGAGGTCGATCTACAGGTAATGGCAGGGAAACAGAAATGAGTTGAAAGCCAGAAAAAGTAAGATTAGGGCCTGGGAATCTAACACCAATTTAGACTGAGGAGGAAATATACAGACATTATAGAAAATTTAAAAAATCTGAGAACCAGACACCTGAACCATGGTGAAGCCAGGTGACTGTGAAAGAATTTGCTGGAAAGGATCCAGAAACAATACCTTCAGACCAAAAAAAGCACAGAGGAAGTATAAAGGAGAGATTTATAATAAATACATAGTTTTTCTTCTTTCTTTTTTTTTTTGGCCTGAATTCAAATCTAGTGTCCAAACTTTACCAAATATATGACAGAGTAAAGTTCTCATATCTCTGAACCTGAGTTTCCCCATCAACAGCGTGGAAAAAAAATAAAAATACATATATCGTTTCTCTGTCAGAACTGCTATGAGAAATATCTGAGATAATACAGAAAAATCTGCATCTAAAAGTGGGTTTCCAACGCCGGTTGCACCTCCAACCCACTTCACGATTTCATTTGTCTTTGGTGCGATACATGTGCCTAGCTCCTACTCTTGGGGCTTCTCAGCAGCTCGGGCATGGCTGTATGCACTTGTCTTTTTAGAAAGACACACAGGTGATTGTTACCATCATGGCATTGTTTATCTAGTTGAAAACAACTGGTCTATGGAGTCAGGCATCAGCAAAATTGTTCTGTTAAAGGTCAGGTAGGAAAGTCTTTGCATGTCATACAGCCTATATAGAAACTATTCAACTCTGCCATTTTGGTGTAGAAGGCAACATATATAATATGTCAATGCACGAGCTTTGCTGTATTCCAATAAGACATATTTATGAATGCTAAAATTTAAATATTACAGAATATTACTCTTTATTTTATTTATTTTTTAGCAACAGAGCCTCATCCTATTGCCCTCGGTAGAGTGCAGTGGAGTCACAGTCACAGCAACCTCCAACTCCTGGGCTTAGGTGATTCTCTTGCCTCAGCCTCCCGAGTAGCTAGGACTACAGGCTCCCACCACAATGCCCGACTATTTTTTTGTTGCAGTTTGGCTGGGGCCAGGTTCCAACCTGCCACCCTCAGTATATGGGGGCGGCACCCTACCCATTGAGCCACAGGCACTGCCCTCTTCATTTTATTTTTAATCTTTATAAATTTAAAAACAACTCTTAGGCTGGGTGTTATAGCTCATGCCTATAATTCCAGCACTCTGAGAGACCAAGGCAGAGGATCACCTGAGCTTAGGAGTTTGAGACCAGCTAGAGCAAGCACAGGCATCCTTCTATCTCTAGTGAAAATAGAAAAATTAGCCATGTGTTTTTGTGGGCCATGCCTGTAGTCCCAGATATTAGGGAGGCTGTAGTAGGAGGAATGCTTGAACCCATGAGTTTGAGGTTGCTTGGAAATAGTCCAAGGCCATGATAATCTAGACACGGGCCAGAGAGTGAAACTTGGTCTCAAAAGAATAAAAATACATCTGAACTCATGAGTTCGAGATCAGCTCTGAGCTAGAATGAGACCCTATCTCTAAAAATAGCCAGTGTTTTGGCGGGCACCTGTAGTATCAGCAACTTGGGAGGCTGAGGCAAGAGAATCACTTAAGCCCAAGAGTTTGAGGTTGCTGTGAGCTGTGATATCACAGCACTCTACCAGAGGTGACAAAGTGAGATTCTGTCTCAAAAAAGAAATAAATAATAACAAATAAAAAAATGGAAACAATTCTTAGCTTATGGGTGATACAGAAAGAAAAGTTGTCATGCCAGATTTGGTGCCTAGCCCATAGTTTCCCACCATTTAAAATAAATATTCCCAGACATAACTATCCATCAGAACCAGTCAGGGGACTTGTTTAAAACCAAAATATTGGGCCTCATTCCCAATGTTTCTAACTCAGTTGGTCTGTGATGTAGCAAAAATAATGTGCACTTCTAACAAATGTTCACGTGATGCTGATCCTATTTGTCTGGGGCTGCATTTTGAGAATCATTGATCCAGAGCAAGGCCCAGATTATTCATTCTTCAACTTGTCTTATTTAACTATAATTCCTCACTTTTGAGCTTTGGTAGCTATACATATGAGCTTATACCTTTTAAGAACTACCTGAAATAAGATATTTTCTACCACTTTGACATTTACTGTGTAGTCAATAAATTATACTGGTTAAAAGCATGGGCATTGGAGCAAGATCAGCTTAGGCATCAATCCTGGCACTTCTCTCGGCTGCATAACCTTGGGTAAGTACTTATAGGTTCTGTATTTCAGTTAGCACTTCATATGTAAAATAAAAAAATAATAATATCTATCCTACAAGATTGTTACCAGGGTTAAATGAAAAAGAAAAACACTCAGAATAATGCCTGGCCCATCATTAACATTCAATACATGTTACTTACTTTTATGTCTAGAAGCAATTTATGACAGTAAAAGTGTTTTAATAAGAATGGCATATTAAATTGAAGATTCACAGAGAGATGAGCCAAGGATATGTTATATGCCAGCCAGGACCAAGATTATCTTTCTCAATAATTCCTGATTCACTTCTAGATATGTAGGCCACTAGGTATTCTAGACCCGCAGTAATGCACATGATCATAAAACTTTTAGTCTGAATGTTTTGTTTTGTTTTTAACAGGCAAATATTATCAACTTCCCAAAAAGATATTTGATGTAAAATAAAGTACCTATAAAGCCTCTAGGTTCCTAACTCTGTTGATTTCCTTTATTTACCAAATAATTATTAAGCATCTAATGATAAGGTAGTATGCAAAGAACTAGTGATACAACAGAGTGGCCAATGAGACAGATGTACTCTTTATATTTGATGAAGACAAACATCAAGCCAATAATCACTCAAGTAATTAGTTTCCTAGAACTGTAATAAGAATGAAAAGAAGTGTTATGAAGAGACATCACTGAAGGAATTATTCTAATTCAGAAAGGTGAAGGTCACTGGGAAGGTTCTTCTGAGGAAGAAATTTCATATAGTTGAGATTTACTAGCTATTTAGAATTCCAGAGTCTTTCACTAAAATAATGATTTCTGAAAGTTTCTGACAGAACTCTACAGGGAACATTTAATTTTCTATATTCACAGTGGGCATGGAAGAAAGGATCATGTATCCTGTGTACCCAAAGTTTTATCAAGTCATTTATGTACAGATTAGACAAAAAGATGCAAGAAGAAATTTTCATGGGCAGCCATATCTATTTTTCAAGTCCATTGGAAACTATTTTGTCCGCTAAGTGACAATTTCTACCAAACCTGACTCTTAGGATGCTATTAATAGGCAAGTTCAGAACACATATTCATTTTGAACCATGCATTTTATTTACATATCAAACTACATTCTAATAAAGGATTAAGAAATATCCACACACACTACAAATACTGTTGAAGTTTTCTGGATGTTATTTTTTCCATCATATGATAAAATGCACAGAAATAATCAAGAGAGCAATAGCTGTGCCTAAATTCTACTTCCTTCTTTTATACAATATTGACCTGAGATCCTTGCATGTGGGTATGTGTGATAGAGAGAATAATTGTCCCCTGAAGATGTCCATATCCTAAACCCTGGAACCTGTGAATATGTTATGTTACATGGAAAGGGGAAAATTCAGGTAGCAAATGAAATTACGGTTGCTAATCAGCTGACTGTAAGATTGGGATGTTATGCTGGGTTATCTTAGTGGGCCTCATAAGGAAGGGAGAGACACGAGAGTCAGTATGGGAATGATGTATTTTGAGAAAGATTCCACTAGCACTGTTGGCTTTGAAGATGAAAGGGGTATGAACTAAGGAGTTCCAGCAGCTTCTAGATGTTGAAGAGAGAGAGAGAGAAAAAAAATGAATTCTTCACTAAGGTCTCCAAACATGAATGCAGCCCTGGACGACACCTTGATATTAGCCCAGAGAGACCCATTTCAGAATTCGGGCCTCCAGAATTGTATAATAATAAATCTGAGTTGTTTTGAGACACTAGATTTATGGTAATTACAGTTTCAATAGGAAACTAACACAATGTGCCTTTCAGAATAAATGTTTAAAGAAACTAAGTACTCTAAATTTTGAGAGAATAAATGTTTCCTTTATAAAAAGAATATATCCTTCGTAACATTTCAAAGGCTACTCTAAATGCTAGCTATGACTCTTGACAATAAATAATGCTACTGAAATGAATCACCAGTTGGCTTCCTCTTCTAGATCCACCAAATATATATTTTACCTGCGTATATAAAGACAAGAACAAAAAATATTTTCTTTTCTAGTGTCTTCTATAGTAGACACCAAACAAATGGTAGCTAAATATTTGGATTTCTTTTGTAACCACTCTTCGATGTATATATATTCATTGACATATATGAGATGAACATCTTTATGTTACCACACCTAAAATAAAACACCTGATTCCTCTGACAATTTTGCTTCTTTCCTAATTTTCTCCAACTCATGTCAGGTCTAAGCCTAAGAATAACACTTGCCCCTTTCTTTTCCTTTTACCTCATCACAAAGTCATTTATTGATTTAAAAAAAAAATCTATGAAGGATCTTGTTACTACATGGACTCATGATCATGTCCATTGGTTGATCTTTAAAATAAAGTAGAATCTAGTCATTCCTCACCACCTCCACTTCCATGGTACCTATCTGTGATGCTACTCTGTCTCACTGGAACATTTTGATAGTTTCCTGATTTTACTCTTGAAATCCTATAATCTATTTTCCAAACAGCAGCTAAAGTGATTTTAAAAAGATACCAGATGATATCATGTCATTCTCCTGCTTATATTATTCCAATGGTTTATCATAATAAGAAGAAAAAAAGCCTAAGGCCACTGAGGCCACAGTGGCTCACACCTGTAATCCCAGCACTCTAGGAGGCTGACGTGGGTAGATTGCCTGAGCTCATGAGTTCAAGACCAGCCTGCACAAGAGTGAGACCCCATCTCTAAAAGTAGCTGGGTGTTGTGGCAGATGCCTGTAGTCCCAGCTACTTGGGAGGCTGAGGCAAGAGAATCACTTGAGCCCAAGATTCTGAGGTTGCTGTGAGCTAGGTACTCTTTAAGTACTCTATGGTACTCTTTAAAGGGCAATAAAGTGAGACTCTGTCCAAAAAAAAAAAAAAAGGAAAGGAAAGGAAAAGAGCCTGGTGTACTGGCTCAGCCCTATAATCTAGTACTCTGGGAGGCCAAGGTAAGAGAATTGCTTGAGCTCAGGAGATGGACACCAGCCTGAGCAAGAGTGAGGCCTCATTTTCATGAAAACTACAAAAATTAGCCAGCATCATGGCAGATGCCTATAGTCCCAACTACTTGGGACCAGTTATTTGGGAGGCTGAGGGAGGAGGATGGATTAAGCCTGGGAGTTTGAGGTTACTATGAGCTAGGCTGAGGCTGAAACTGAGGCCAGGGCATGCTAGCCTGAGGCAACAGAGTAAGACTCTTAAGATAACAAACAAACAAACAATACCACTTTCTGTACCATGATCCTGCCTCCACTCCATTCTTATTGGCTTCCTTGTTTCTTGAATATGGTCAGCATTTTCTCATCTTGAGACCTTCGCTCTTGCTGCTCCCTCACTCAGAGACACTGTGTCAGTTTCACATGCTATACTGCTCACACCAATCACATTTCAGCTCAGTGTATGATCACCAGCTCCACTTTTCTCATTCCATCAAATACTTTGATAAACTTAAAACACTTTTGATTTATAGCACATTATGAACAAAGTGGTTTCTTACAAAACTTTGACTAACTTGACATGACTTTTCCAAGTGAACCCACGTTGAGGCATTCTGTTCTGAATGCTTATCGTGCGTGTGTTTACTAACCCACTCTACAATCTTAATGAAGTTAGATGTCAGGTTTACCTCTTACGCATTTCACCATTTCCCCCTACTTTTGATAGATTGAGACCTCCACCTCTTATAATCATGTGGTAGGTTTTCAGTTAATCATGATTTCTGCAAAATTATACCTCAGTGATACTGAAGTTTTCACTGAAATATTATTATTTGCATTATGATGGAATATATTTCAGCCTTTAATCTTGATTGATTGTATTATATTCTCATTTATATTGGGTTTTAATAAGGGAACTTAAAAATAAAACTTTTTGAATGGGAAAATACTTTTATGCTATCCAAAGACTTTGAAAAACAAGAAAGGATTGACCTTCCTTGTCTTGGCCTGGAGACTATTTTTTTGTTCTTGGTTGATACAGTTACTATTGCTATTAAAGGCCTCCATGTATTGCGTCTGTAGATACATGCTGTTTTGTGACATTCCACAGTTCATTTTAGAGCATTTTAGAATTCTATGTTGTGATTGTACTATCATTAAATTCTTTGCCCTACTGAAACGTGCTATACAGAATAGATTTAAACTTGATTTTTATCTATCCCTTAACACAGTAATGTATTAGAATAGAAAAAAAGCTTATTTCTCCTAGTTGAGCTTAAGATGCCCTGTTATCTATACCTGTGATGCAGATAAACGTCTTGTCAACCTATTCTTGGATCTATTATACTCCATTAATCTTTGTCTTC
>CAUYQV010036999.1:0-13996 GCA_963574575.1 Galagoides demidoff
AGTCCCAGCTACTGGGGAGGCTAAGGCAAGAGGATCACTTGAGCTTAAAAGTTTGAGGTTGCTGGCTCAGCACCTGTGGCTCAAGTGGCTAAGGTGCCAGCCACATACACCTAAGGTGGTGGGTTCGAATCCAGCCCAGGCCCGCCAAACAACAATGATGGCTGCAACTGAAAAAAAATAGCCAGGCGTTGTGGCAGGTGCCTGTGGTCCCAGCTGCTTTGGAGGCTGAGGCAGTAGACTCGCTTGAGCCCAGGAGTTGAAGGTTGCTGTGAGCTGCGATGCCTCAGCACTCTACCCAGGGGGACAGCTTGAGGCTCTGTCTCAAAAAAAAAAAGAAAAGAAAAGTTTGAGGTTGCTGTGAGCTATGATGCCACAGCACTCAACCCCAGGGCAAATGAGTGAGACTCTGTCTCAATATATATATAGAGAGAGAGAAGCACTCTACCCAGGGCAACAAAGTGACACTCTGTCTCAAAAAAAAAAAAAAAAGACATGAAACAATAAAAATCCTAGAAGAAAGTGTCAGAAAGACTATTGACAAAATTGGCCTGGGAAAAGATTTTATGAAGAAGACCCCCTTGGCAATTGCAGCAACATAAAAAAATAAATTAATTAAATATGATCAAGCTAAAAAACTTCTGCACAGCTAAGGGTACAACAACTAAAGCAGACAGATAGCCTTCAGAATGAGAGAAGATATTTGCATAATATGAATCTGATGAAGGGCTGACAACTAGAATCTACAGAGAATTCAAACTAATCAAGAAAAGAGCAAACAACTCCATTTACAAGGGGGCAAGAGACTTAAACAGAAATTTCTCTGAAAATGACAGACAAATAGCCAACAAACACATGAAAAAATACTCATGGTCCCTGATCATCAGAGAAACACAAATCAAAACCACTCTGAGATATCATCTAACCTACTCCCAGTGAGAATTACAAAATCTGAAATTGCAGATGCTGGAGAGAAGGGATCACTTTTGTACTGCTGGTGGGTTTGCAAACTTACGCAACCTCTGTGGAACAAGTATGGAGAATTCTCAAAGAATTAAAACTAGATCCTCCATTTGATCCTGCACTCTCAGGATTGGAGGTATCTACCCAGAAGGAAAAAAAAAAAATCACAGTTGGGCATGGTGGCTCACACCTGTGATACTTCTAGCACTCTGGGAGGCCGAGGTGGGAGGATTGCCCGAGCTCACAGGTTCGAGACAAGACTGAGCTAGAGGGAGACCCTGTCTCTAAAAATAGCCCAGCTGGATTTGCCTAACCCTTGGCACAGCCATTGGTAAAATGCAGGTCTTCTGATTGTGCATAAGCCCCTCTCTGCCCCTCATCTCCTTAAATTAGAAGCATTGCTTCCTTGTGCCAAACAGACGATGAAAACTGGAGGCTGATGGAGCCAGGCCTACTGAAATGTGCCACTGAGTGAGCAAATCGATAGAGAAACCTCTTCTCTGTAAATATCAACAGTGCCAACAGTGTGACTTTCCAAATGAGCCAAAAAACACAGGGCTAATTGGCTCTTTCAAGACAGTGGAGAATCTGAGGGTGACGAATTTCTCGTGCTTTTCAATGGTGGGCTGCTGCGACAGAGGGCTGCAAATGCCACTCCGGGGACATGTTAATGAGGACTCTGCATGCACAACACAAGAGGCAATTATCCTGTTCTTTCTGGCACTGGGTCCTCCTGGTAGGGAAGCTGCTGGCAGGGCTGGAAGGAGTTCAGTGGGAAGTTCACTGAGAAAGCCAGATGGAGAAGGAACAGGACTTGCCGTCTGGATCTGCCATTGCCCAGCAGACCGAGTGCTTGCCGGTCTGTGTCGTTTGCATCCCGGAGGACGTGAGGAGGAGGTGCCTGGTGGGCAGGAGCTCAGGAGAACTGGAAAGAGATCGGGGCTGCTTCCGCAAGCTCAGGGCTGCCTTCCCTCCTGGCCTGGAGATGTTACCAGCATGGGGTGCTGGGGCTGGGGTGGCACCTGTGGCTCAGTGAATATACCACTGAGCACCAGCCCCATATACCAAGGGTGGCGGGTTCAAATCTGACCCCAGCCAAACTGCAACAAGAAAATATCCAGGTGTTGTAGGGGGCGCCTGTAGTCCCAGCTACTCTGGAGGCTGAGGCAAGAGAATCGCTTAAGCCCAAGAGCTGGAGGTTGCTGTGAGCTGTGAAGCCACAGCACTCTACCGAGGGTAACAAAGTGAGACTTTGTCTTTGAAAACAAACAAACAAACAACAACAACAAAAAGAAAAAATGGGGCTGGCAGGGAAGTCAGGGAAAGGGGTGGCGATGCAGGTCAGTTTGAGGATGACCTGTCAGGCAGCCACTGCGTGGACAGACCCAGCCTCTCCCTCTCAGCTCCCTGCAGGGAAGAAGCTTTTAGAGGTGGCAAGAAGAGTACTCTTTCCTTCCTGCTGGGGACCAGCTCTATGACTGGAGTTGTCCAGGCAAATCTGGTCCCCAGCCCACCCAGATCAGGAGAATGTCAGGTTAAAAATAATATCGAGGGTTGCTGTGGGGGTCAGTTGAGTCAAAAGGACTGAGGGTATGTGGGTTGTAAGTGGGTCCCACACATTTCCTGGGGTGACGTTGAGGCAGTAGCATGTTCTGGAGGTCTGTGATAGGGCCAAGTGAACCCCAGAGCTTAGCAGCAGCCTGCCCCCCACCCACCTGCTGGCATTTCCAGGCCAGGAGCTATTGTTCTGCTTCACTGTATCTCAAAGGCCACCTGCTGCTTCCTCCGTGAGTCAGAAAGGTCCTGCCTGACTTGCCATGCGTCCCTTGGCACCTGGCCACATGCCACCGTTCTGCGTTTCCAATTGTGCCTCAGAAGACAGCAGTGTCAACCAGCACCCCAGCCAGGAGGCCCCCGTCACTAGCTCAACTGAAGCATCCTCTCAGGGCCAATTACCTGGTAAGAAGGGCAGTGAAAGGAATCTGGGCACATCAAGGTAAGTTCTGCTACAAAGGGACAGCTTCTCAAAGGAGGAACTGGGCAGTTGGAGAGCTCAGTTGTCCTCAGGATGAATTGGCCACAGTCCTGGCAGTGGAGACATCATCCTTGTGAGGACTCTCCTGGGGGCTTGGGTAGCTCAGGCCTGGGTCTGGGGAGCTAAATGGTTAGGCCACTGCTAATGCAGGCAGAGCATGAGGACAGCTGCCAGGGCCTGGTGGAGCTCTCCAACAGGCACCCATCTCACGAAGTACAAGCCCTTAGCATATCACGTAGGACCCTATGCCACTGGAGGCTTCTCAACTCAAGCTCCACCCTTACCCCCACAAGCTCCCTTCTCCCCACTGAATGAATTTCACTGGATTTCAAACTTTCTGTCCATAAGAACCACCTGGAAAGATTGCCAATGATGGCTTCCTGGCCCCATTCCCTGAGATTCTGATTCTGTAAGCCTGGGCAGGTTATCAGATGGTGTATTTTTATCAAGCATCCCGGCAAATTCCTAGGCAGGTGGATCTCCAACTCCACTGTGAGAATGTTAGTTTTGTGGCTAACAGCTCAGAGTTCAAATCCTAGTTCTACTGGTTAACAGCTCAGTCTACTCACCTGTAAAATGGGAATGGTGACTTTGCCTTCCTCATGCTGTGAGGCTTAAGTGGGGTGACTTATGCAAAGATGCAGCAGATCGCCTGGGAGGCAGTGAGCACTGCATCAGTTTCAGCTATTGTTGCTGCTCCGCCCCAGCTGCACACGCACAGGTGCTCAATGCACAGTGACATGCTTTTAGGTGACTCGGAGCTGTCCTGTTCTTCAGAGGAGAGATCTTATTTTCCCAACCCCCAAATGAATTACAATCCTGTGTTTGGCCAATTTATCATGGAGCACAGAAATCAAAGACTGTCGTGGCACCCTCCAGCCAGAACTGAGTGTTGAAAAAGTCCCTCTGACAGCTTGATGTCTTTTTTTGTCTTTGACAGGAAAACCGAAATCTGCTCATGAATAGTTCCACCCTTGAACTCAGAGCTTGAAGGAACAGGAGTGGGCTGAGCAGAGCTGGGGCTGATGCCGGGAACATAATGAGGAAGATGAAGCCCCTTTGAGAAATTGGGAAGGAGGCTCTAGAGGCAGCAGCTTGTGCGTGCATCCCAGGGCATGCATCCCAGGAGCCAGGCCGGGAGGCTGACCAAGGGCTCCCAAGAATGACAGCTCTGGACTGGACCATTCACTCAAAGATGAGGGCATCAGGAAAGGCCAGAGAGAGGGCAGAAGCCAAAGCAACCCAGAAGGTGGGTTTCCACACCCAGGCTGCTCACAATGACTGTGTGACAGCAGGACCCTGCTAAGCTTTCTCACACGCTTCCCTCACGTTTCTCCTGACGGTCTATCCAGCAGAGCCTGAGCTCTCACAGAAGGTGGTGACCCCACAACATAAAAGCACCTGTCTCATCTGATGCCCCTTTTACTGCCACATGTCCTTGGAAGGGGTAACGCGTAAATTCTTACCTTGTGTATATGCTGACATCATGCCAGTGAATGGTAAACACTTCACATTTTGCTAGCCGATAACAAAAACGGTAAATATCTGATAGTTCCCGTCATGGTTATTAGCGTGATTGTATTCCTGAACCTCTGGTTCTTCAAGAGATCCCTGGGCTTCTGCAGAGGACAAGGAAAGGACTCAGAAAACTCAGCTGTAGAGCCTGCTCCATTGTGTGGCCTGACAAGTCAGCCACGTTCTCTATGTCTCACTTTCCTGTTTGGTACAGCAGTGATAATAGTTCTCTTGCCCTTCTCTAGCCCCTCAGGCTTTAAAATACAATGAGGTAATAGCTTTCCATGGAATTTGGAATCATATTTACCTTATACGTAACCTTGTGTGTAACTCCATATATAGGAGTGTGATTCATCACAACTTTGTTGGTATCAGCACCCCAATTCTGCCGTGGGCTCTGTAGCTACATACACAGCAAGTGCTGTGTGTGAAGATGGTCTGCCTACCACTACACAGACTCTGTACCCTGGTTACAGCCTCACCAGTGACTGAGGTCACACTCCACCTGCAAAACTAAAAGACAAACCACCAGCACAGGCATCTCATGGGCAGTTTTTGGGGGGTGGCTAAGAGCACAGGCTCTGGGGGGTGAAACGATTTGGGGACCAGATCCTGATTCTACCACTTACTGGTGGTATGACATTGATCAAGTTCCTTTCCATCTCTGAGCCTCAGTTTCCTCCTCTGTAAATTGGGGACCCTGACTGGGCTGTGGTGGGGATTCAGCCAGAGTCTGCATGGAACGCACTTAGCTCACAGCTGACTTAGTGAAGAGGAAAATGACATGTCATCACGGCCTGGGCTGCCTTCTTTCTCTTTGTGTCCAGTTCCACATTCATTCAGCATATTTTAATTTACTTCTCTGTGGGGACACACAGAGACCCCCTCTTGAAAACAACTTGGTTTTTTTCGCATTTCATGGAATATATAAAGCCCCATGGGGGAAGTGGGGGAATGAGCTCAGGCAGACCCCCCACTGACATTCGCTGGGGGAAGTGCTGAGGGTGTCTCTGCTCCGAGTAGAGGCTGCCCTCAGTCTTCTCTTATCTCAAGGAAGTGACATGAAGCAGTTCCCGGGAGAATCCAGGGGCTGTGTCTTTGCTGCCAGTCCTGGAGGCTGAGCTTTCTTCCCAAGCCTGGGCTGATTCACAGGGCAGGAGCTGTCCCCTAGAGACAGCTGCCCTTTCAGAGAAAACCCCCTCCTGATGTGGGGAGAAGTGTAAGTGGCGTGAAGGGGAAATAGAAACTCACTTGACTTTTGCCTATAAACTCCCTGTTTGCAGCCTGATTGATTATTACATGCCTCTCTCCTCCCCAGGCTACAAGCTCCTTGAGGGTCATCTTGTTCACCCTGCACCCTTAGTGCCCAGGACACAGGTGCTCAAGTAAACACATCCAGAAAAAGATAAGTGGATGGACGGATCGATAGGCAGGTGGTTGGATGGATAAAGGATTATGATAGCATCCTTGCCCTGTAGCAGCCCACAGGCCAATGGAGAGGTCAAAATATACCTAAAAAAACTCATGAGTGCAGAAAGCATTCTTTACCACCAGGCCTGGTGACTCTCACCTGTAATCCCAACACTTTGGGAAGCTAAGGCAGGTGGACGGCTCAAGGCCAACATAGTGAGACCCTATCTCTACTTTTTAAATAAATAAATGAATTTTTGAAAGTAATCTTTGCATGAGCATCACATTGAAGGTATAATTTGTAGAGTTCAATGCTTTGGGGCAGCCGATGAAAATGAGTCCAGTCCTCTAGTGATAGGAAATGTAATTAACTATGGGCTCCAGCCGCCCTCCTCTGAAATCCATCACTGCTGAGGCCACATTTCCCACGGGTTACTCCTAGCCCATGGCTGAGCACAGCAGGGTTGCTAGGGCAGGCTCCTTTCTGGGAGACAGTGAACTCCTCTGACAGGAGGAGGCTTTGGCTGAGGACTCCCCGGCAGCCTTGCCAAACCTCCTTTACAGTGCATAGGCTGCTTTCACCTAACCTCCCCTCCCCCGTCCTTCATCTGGGGTCAGACTCCTGCAGAGGTCTGACAGCTCTTTCAGTCTTTCCAGTTCCCTCCCTCTTTTGTCTCACGTAGGCATTTTCCCTAACAAAATCCTCTCATCATCTCGTTTGGCTGTCTGCTTCTCAGAGACCTGGACTAACACAGTTTTAGAAGTTTCCAATGATCACTATGGGCTGGGGGAAGTCCCAACAGGCTTCAGGAAGGAGGTGGCACTTCATGGACTTTCAGAATAGGGTGCAGACTCCTGGTTGGGGTGGTGGAGACTCAGGTTGGACTGCTAGGTGTGCAGGAGAGACTGCGTCTGCAATCTGCGTCTAACAGCGCTGAGCATGTACTGGTCCCTCCCTGAACACTTGTTGATCAAAACTCTTTCCCACCTGGATAGCACCACAGGCCCCGTGCTTGCTTGTGTTCCAGAAGCCATCACACTTTACCATTACAGATACAATTAGCCATATATCTCTGCCCCTAGGCTGTTTGCCACTTGAAGGCAATGAGGTCTTATTCTGGAGAATCAAAGTTCTGGATGAGGGATGGTGTCCAAGGAAGAAGCTGGTGGCCAGAACAACCATGGCCGAGGGAGAAGGGGGTCATGAAGCTCAGTCATTGCGTCTAAGAGATGGAAGCTTCTTCTGGCTGCATCCTGGCACCCCAGCTGGCTCCTTTCTTCCCAGCTAACATTTTGTGGTCTCACAGGGACCCTCTATATAAGAGTATCTCATATGTTTCAAAGTCTCACCATACACTTGATTTCAAGGGCACTGCACAACTCACAGCATGGAGAGGTTAGCTATTATATTCCATTTACAGATGCAGAACAGCTGTGGTTTTAGGCAACTACCAACAACCAACACTTCTACTGGTATCAGCACAGCGACCTTACTTTGAGGCGCTCTCTTCCCCCACTGGATTGTCTTTGGATGCTATCTGCCAGTGTGCACAGTCTTTTCTGGCCAAAGAGTGGTCATGTGACCTGAGTAAGGCCAATCACTCTTCCCAGAATTTGAATATTGCATAGAGAGACAGTAATTTAAAACAATTTAAACATGGGACTTACCATGGCCCAGCAATTCTACTTCTAAGTACATGCACTGAAGAATTGAAAGCAGAACTTGAACAGATATTTGTACACCCATGTTCATAGAAGCATTACTCACAGTAGCCAAAAGGTGGGAGAAACCCAAATGTCCATCAACAGATGAATGAAGAAACAAAGTGTGCTATACACATACAAGGGGACATTGAAAAAGAATGAAATTCTAACACACGCTACTACGAGGGTAAACCTTGAAAACAAGTGAAGTGAGATAAGGACAGATGCTATATAATCCCACCTATATGAGATAGCTAGAATAGTCAAATTCCTAGGGACTAAAAGTAGAATAGTGGCTACGAAGGGCTGGAGGGGGGAGGGAACAGGCCATTATCATTTAGTGTGTACAAATTTTCTGTTTGGATTGATGAAAAAGTCCTGAAAGTCGGCAGTGGTGATGTGTGTATGACACTGTCAATGTACTTAATGCCATGGAATCGGGCACTTAAAAATGGCTAAAATGGTATATTACACCACAATTTTAAAAGTGCAAAAGAAAAGAATGTCAGTTAAAAAGAAATCAGTTGGTCTGATTCATATCCAGGGCTTGTGCCCTGTAGAAAATTTTCACTAGTTTCTGCTACCTGGGCCTGCAAACCCCCTTTATCCCTGTTCTGGGTGTGAATCTAGGCTCCACCACATGCCCAGCCACATGACCCTAGGAGAGTTATTCAGCTCCTTTGAGGCCCGGATTTCTCATCTGTGAAGGGAATAATACCAAACACACTGAGTGTGGGGGTTCCAGGGTAGGTGCACGTAGTGCTTGGGTGGAGCCGCACACACAGGCTGCCCCGAGTGACGGCGGACGCGTGGCCCTTGTGAACGTAGCTTCAGTTCCTAAGCTGAGAGACGAGAGTTCAGGCACCAAATCCACAGTCACACAACCAGTCAGCGACAGGGCTGGGACTAGGACCAGACTCTAGGACCCAGCTCGAGGGACAAAAAAATGACACGTGGGGTGTTTGCGTGGTAGTTCCAGTGGATCCGTGAGCTTTTGCATCAGCTCTTTGACAGCTTGTCTCTGAGTCCTTTCTCCCTTGAGAAAGCCCTTCACTCCCAACCATTCTGGTTTAGCCATGAAGATATTTTTTTTTTAATTTTTTTTTTTATTTCAACGCTTTATTTCAACTTATTACTTTGAAGGTTTTTTTTTTTTTTTTATTTATTACTTCTTCCTCCTGTAGTGTTTTCTTGCCCCCCGGTGTAGTTGGGATCACAAGGTCCGGCTGTCTCGTTGTCCTGTTGTTGTTGTAGTAGAGACGGGGTCTTACACTGGCTCAACTGGCTCAGGGGGGTCTTAGCTGGTCTCGAACCTCTGAGCACAGGTGATCCGCCCGCCTCGGCCTCCCACAGCGCTGGGACAACAGGCGTGCGCCACCACGCCCGGCCGCCATGAAGATATTTTAAAGGAAGGAGAGTCTTGTCTCAATAGAGGGAAGGAAACCCTGCAAATAGAGGCACCTCAGAATCAAGTTTCTTTTTCTCTTTTTTTTTTTTTTTTGAGACAGAGTCTCACATTTTGTAGTCCTTGGTAGAGTGCCATGGTGTCATGGCTCACAGCAACCTCAAAGTCTTGGGCTCAAGTGATTCTCTGGCCTCAGCCTTCCCAGTAGCTGGGACTACAGACACCCACCACAATGTTCGGCTATTTTTAGAGACAGGGTCTCACTCTTCCTCAGGCTGGTCTCAAACTTCTGAGCACAGACAATCCACCTGCCTCCGCCTCCCAGAGTGCTGGGATTACAGTCGTGAGCTACCATACCCAGCCCAGAATCGAGTTTCTTTGAGTTTTTCTTGGGTTACAACCTCCCATCCCAATGGCTTTTTGTGAGGATTTAATGAGATCTTACCCACAAGCCCTAGCTTGGTTCCTGGCACATAGGAAGTACTAAATAAATTATAGCTGTCATTATTGTAACTAACTGATGCTGTGGTGGTGTGAGTTCAAAGGGCCTGTGAATGGTCCATTTAACTCCCTGTCTATCCCTAAAAGCTGCCCCCATCAGCTCCTGGGGCCTGAAATCCCTTTAAGTTCCTTTCTTCCATACTTAGAGGCATGGTTGACTGGATAAAGGAGACAGCAGAGCTGGAGCAGAGTTGCGGCCAAGGAACGTGGCAGAGCTGCCCTCGTGGTCTCTGAGAGGGACACACTCCACCCAGGAACTCAGTTCAGGCCCCTCCCTTCACTTAGCACAGCCTAGTTTTGGGGACTGTCAAAGCTGAGAAGGGGGGTGGGTCATGGAGAGAAAGTCCCCTGAGACTCACAGGAGGGAACGTTCTCAGGTGGAGACGCTGACCATAGCTGAGTCCCTTAGGCTCTCTGTCCCTTGGTTTCAAAGTCAGTTGACATTTTCTAAGCCAGGACAAATAGAACCATGGTTCCCATCTTCTAGGGCTTCTATAGGAACGTCTCTGGGGCCAGGATCATACCCCTGAACCCACTGGCCTTAGCCATAGCTGCAGGGACAGTAGCAGGTGAGCCTGACAGCACCACGCCTTGCTGCCTACTTCCTGCCTCAGCACTTTCTCCTACTCTGCAGGGCCTGCTAGAACGGGAGCCCAGGATATGCAGAAGTTCAGGCCCCAGGGCAACCTGCCCCATTAGGCACAGGAGCCTTCCTGCAGGCAGGTGACTCTGGCCACCTTCTGAAGACTTCCCAGGGGTTGCAGGAGAGCTGAGCCCCCATTTCCCCCAGGCCCACCTTGATACCACACCCCTGTGTGGGCATGTCCTCCTTTCCTGCCTCACTTTCTCCATCCTTCACTCCCAGATCATCTTCAACATAGTCTGTCTGCACCCAAATCCTCGTACAAGTTCCCTTTGGGGGGAATATGATCTAAGATGGGCTCCTCATCTATAGTCCAGGTGATGAGTCCTGAAGTTAAGACAGGAGGAGGGAGCTCAAGAGGACAGAGGACGAACCGCAGCCACCCCCAAAGGTGGCGACTTTGGCCTAAGTCTTGAGGGACAAGGAGGAGTCGGTCAATGGGCAAGGGACAGAGGCAATCATGCCAGGTCAAGGGGCCAGGCCACCAAGGGACCCAGAAGTGAGAGAGAACACGCGGAAACTTTCACTGTCTCAAGCCCCTAAGTGCTGAGTGCCAGGTAGAACAAGACCCAGTTGAGGAAGGGTCCACCCACAGACTGGCAGTGAGAGTCAAGGCCACAATGGACATGGGATGTCCAGTGAGTGGTCAGGACCTGCTGCCAGGGCTACCCAGCATCCTGGGCTCCCAGATCCAGCAGGAGAAGGTTTTCCATCAACAAGGAGGAAAGGAATGGGAGTAGGAAGAGGAGAAGCCAATGGACTGACCACTGGCCAGCCATGCTATTGGCCACACCTAGTCCAGTATCAGAGACACAGGGCAGCATCTCAGCAGTGACATGGAAAAGGTGACTTGGATCCCCAGGGCTGCTTCGTTCTGCCAAGACCTCCTGAGAAATCACCCCAAAGTCCTTTCCCCGAATCCCTTCTTCCTCCACCACCACCTCCCACCCTCCAACTGCCTCTCACCACTGCGACCATGAAGGCTCCTTGAAATGTGCTCCATCAACTGTGATGACAACACCAGCGCTGTTTACTGAGCACTATCTGTGCCTGGGCCTGGTGCGTTACCTGCACTGATGAGGAAGGTACTATTGATGCCACCACGGGGGAGAGCACTCCATTCATTCATTCATTCGTTTCTTCATGCACCCATTCTCTCATGCTCCTTCAGCTCACATGGACACCCAGGAGAGCAGCTCTCTTTGAGTCCCACAGAAAGAGGCCCCCACTGCATGCTCAGGGTCTGGGGTTCCAGTTGCCCACAGGTCAAGGGTGCAGGTGCGAAGCGCCTCCCCGCTGCATGGTGCTTGCTCTGTGCCAGCTGGCCTCCAGCCCCAGGCTTCCTCCCATGCAGATCTCAGGCTTGCTCTCCCCCACCTGCTGGGCCTGCTAAATAGTGGGGGAGGGGCACACAGACTGCCCCACACCCTTCACCCAGCCGGCTGGCCAGGCAAGGAGTGGGCCCCGCAGAAGGGCAGCTCTATTCTTGAAGGTCTGGGCCCTGGCTTGGAGGGAGCTCACTGCCCCAGCAGCCTCATGGCTGCCCGCCTTGCCCTCTTCCCCAGCGCCTGGCGTCTGGGTGTCCATCCAGGAAATTTATCCTTCCTCCCTGGGCAACCCGGCCTTGGCCAGGGAGCATCCCAGAGCGTGATTTCCGTCCGGCTTTGTCCCATGACTGCTATACTATGGAAACATCGCCCTCCGCTCCCCTCCCGCCCCCGGCGCCACCTCAAGGCCACTTCCCGTGTGCCCTTCCTGCTCTTGGGATCACAATCATTCCCACACTGGCTGGGGCTGGGGCCAGGCCCTTGTCTCCCTCCTTCCATCCCTCCCTCCTCTGTCTCTCCCTCTCTCCGGAAGGGAAGAAGTTCTGTCACCAAGCCTCACAATTGATTAATGGCCTAGCTTTCACTGATAATTCCACCCCTGAGGCCTGCAGCCCAAAGCTTTGAGTAAACATAGTGATTTTCCTTAAATAAACATCCTCCCCACAAAGTGAAGGTGGTGACCCAGGAGGCCAGCTGACCCAGCAACTGTTTTCACCTTAGAGTCCTGGTTCTGTCTGTCCCCCATCCTCCATGGCAAGTGTGCGGTAACAGCTTGGGGTCAGAATGCCAGTGGGCCCTGGACCCTCACTCAGCCTTTTCAGACCCTGTCTTCAGCCTGAGGAAGCTCCCTTGTCACCCCACAGCCCTCCTCTACCTGCAATTGCTAGTTATCCATTCTTCATGCTTACTACCGCTGATCCTGCCACCGCTGACCCTTCCAATGGTTCCAGCCACCCACCCCAACAAAGGGAAAGGTAACCAGGATAGTTTCCTGCTCTCTTGAACTTCAGAGATTCAACATTCCTGCTTCTGTGCTCCGGCCTCCATTTCCACCTTGGACCCACTTTCCTGACGCAGCCCTCATGGCGTCAGTTTTGGCACCCTCTTCTTGAATTCCATGTCCTACTTAGGTGATGGGGTGGGAGCCCTAGGAACCCTCACACTGAAGAACTGAATGCCTGGGGGGCAAACACCTGCAGAGGTCAGAGCCCACTGCACCAGCTTGCAAGAGACTCAGTTATTGAGGGTCACAATAGTGAAAGGAGCAGCGGTCTTGAACCTGGAGCAGACGGATCCTGGAGTGTGACCGTCAGCCTGTGGCCTCTGGTCCTGCCCTGAGCCCAATGCATTGGATGCTGTGATCACTGGTCAGGCTGGATATTGTAGAATACGGATTTTTCTGTTTTTCTCTACATGGTAGCTCCCTTTCCGTTCTCCCATTCAAGCAGAAGTAGTCTGAAAGTCTGGCATCTTTGTTTGCTCAAAGATCAGGGGTAATTCAGGGAGTTTACAGAGGAGATAAACAGATTTACTGAACAAAATGCCTGGGGGAGCAGAGGCAGCAGGTTCTGAGCAGGAGGTGGGGAGGCCTCATTAGCAGGGTCTTCCACTCTGCTTCCTGACAGAGCATGAAGACACCAGATCATGGTGAGAAGTGGCCCCCACCACCTGCTTTCAGAAACATCCTCACTAGGTTCTTAGCCTTGACAAAAACTGTGGCACAAAGACAGGGAAGAGTCAAAAACGGGGATGACAGCCATGTCTGGGAACCATGGAGGGTCTTGGAACATCTCACAAACCTACAAATGCCAGGAATGAAGGGGTGACATTTTCTGCAGCCTGGAGGAATGGGGTTCAGCGTCAGAAATGAATCTCATTTGCAAAACAATGACTTCTATAGTTACCAGAGCACACCATGCTACTTCCTATCTTCTCACAGGGCCTTTGTACAGTGCTGACCCCTCTGCCTAGAATGTCCTTCCTCCCCACAGTCTGTTGCTAATCTCCATTGGCCCTTTAAAACCAGGTCAGATGGTGGAAACTGTCCCACAGAGGCGTAAGGATCCACACCCCTTTCCTCCTCTGTGTGTTACTTGCCTCTATCTTGTTTCATAGTTCTGTTTTCTTTTTATTGACATACAATCTACATACCATAACATTGACCCTTTTGAAATGTAATATTCAGTGTTTTTAGCATATTCACAAAATGTGTCCAACCATCACCACTATTTAATTCCAGAACATTTTATCAGCCCCCAAATAACCTTTACCTTGCTAGGTACAGTGGCTGATACCTATAATCCCAGCACTTTGAAAGGCCTAGATGGAAGGATTGCTTGAGGCTAGGAATTTTTGACCAGCCTGGGCAACATAGTGAGGCCCCCCCAACTCTACAAAGAAAACTAAAAAATTATCCAGGTGGTGTGTGCCTGTAGTCTCAGCTACTTGGGATGCTGAGGCAGGAAGATTATTTGAGCCCAGAGCTTGGACACTTG
>CAUYQV010037000.1:0-46527 GCA_963574575.1 Galagoides demidoff
TATTTTTAGATCTCTAGGTGTTCTCCAAACACCTTTTCAAAAGGAAGGTATTAGTTTGCATTCCCACCAGCAATGTAGAAGTAAGTGTTCCCTTTTCTCCACATCCACGCCAACATCTCTGGTTTTGGGATTTTGTGATGTAGTCTACTCTTGCTGGAGAACACGTGACTTTTCTGCAATCTGACAGAAATCGACTTCATGTCTCCTGACCATAGGTTCCCGTCGGCAGTCAGCAGAATAAGCATGTGGTGAACGGGACGCACGCCAATGAGACGAGGCTCAGGATAACACAGCTTTTGGAGGAAGACGGGGGATCATACTGGTGCCATGCGCTGTTCCAACTGGGAGAGAGTGAAGAACACATTGAGCTCGTTGTGCTCAGCTATTTGGTGCCCCTCAAACCATTTCTTGCAATAGTGGCTGAGGTCGTTCTTTTAGTGACCATTATTCTGCTTTGTGAAAAGTACACCCAAAAGAAACAACAGCCCTCAGGTAGGATTTCTTTTTTTAGATAATATTATTACCTAATTATGATAAGTACCTACTATGATAAGTGTTACAACTCAATGCATTTCAAGGACTTTAGGGATTTTGAGAAAAATCCAGTTTTCATATTTGGAGCAGTACGTGGGTTGGTAACAGTGAGAAAGGAACCTATATCCATAGTCTTCTTGTTGTAATTCCTAAAGAAAAGTTTAGTACTAAAAAGATACCATTTTCCCCTTTTTTTAGGTGCTTGTGAGTCCTTAAGCACAAATTGGGTGATATGTGAGAAAAGTCTGTGATAGCTTAACACAAAAGGTCTCGAAGATAATTATTCTTTTACTTAGATAATTCATTTAAAAAATATTTTCTCAGACATTCTGGAGCTCTCATAAAGAGAGATTGGCCTGTCAGTGTCCTATTTTTGTGTTTTGTAATTTATAGCCTGTGCTTGATGGGTTATGGGGTGAGAGAACAATGGTCCTTTGAGGAAATTGATTTTACATCCTGTATTCTTTCCTGATTTTTTACTAAATTCTAACAACTTAAATAATGACAAACTCCATCATATTTTTGAACATACGAGGTAACTACACTAGGCTTGATCACTAATGCCAGAAAGGTCTGGAGTCCAGATGAAGAAGAAGAGGGGGAGAGAGGTGTTACCTGTCTAAGGCAGCGTATCTCCCCTTCATTCTAAAGAGGACAAACAGCACAGTGACTTCTTGCTTGGGGGAGGTTTGATTGAACAAATATATTAGATAAAATAATGAAACAAACTTAGTAGGAATGTTTTTCTTTTGTTATGCAGATGGTGGGAAAGAATTTGAACAAATAGAGCAATTGTAAGTATTATTTTTTACAAATTATTTTTCACTTGAGTACCATACAAATGAATATGAAATCAGATGAAATGTTTGCAGTTAGGAAAGAAAAATCACAAGAGTCTCTTGTTGTTTTTGTCTGTTGTTTTATGTACACATCCATGTGGTCAGGAGTGGCATCCTGGGCTACCTGCCTGCCTTAGAATCCATCTCCATTGTTATATACATCTCTGTGCTTCCATTTTCTCCTTTACAAAGGGGATCTAATAATAGTTCTTACCACATAAAGCTGTTGGGTTGAATGGATAGTGTACATGCACAAATGCTTAGCATAGGCTTTGATGCACAGAAAGTGTGTAATAACCCACAAGGAAGTATTATTTATGTAAAGAAAGATTCTCAACTTCATACGTAGGTTCTTTAAAAATACAGTTGCTCTAACCTTCCTGGATCTCTTAGATCAGAAGAACCTTTGGGAGTAGGGTCAGGGCCATCTGTATTTCTTGAAAAAATCTATTAGTTGTTCTGATTCTCCATCATGTTGAAAATCACTGGCCTAGAATTTGGTTAGTTGTTATTTGTGAGAGAACATCTAATGTGCCTAAGTCCTCTTACAATCCCCTGTGTTTAGAGTTGAGCATGAGAAAAGCTGGGAATAAAATTACAAGGGATGTCATTTGTTTTGGGGAAGGCAGGAGTTCCCATAGAGACTGGTGACCGGAAGTGCCTAAGACTGAGATTAAAGTCTCAGCAACATAGCTAAGGGCTGGAGACCAGGCAAATGAGGCCAGATTAAAGTTGCTGAAAGAAACTGAAGAAATGGGGGGCCTGACCACCTGTTAGTAGCACACTTGGAGTTTGTCCTTATCAGTCAATGGGCAATCTGAGGTGTGAGTCCTATAGCCATGGATGGCAGGAGAGGGACAGACAGTTGTCATTCACATATCTGTGGACATTATTCACATAGTCGTGTTTACTGAGTTCACATATAATAGTTCACCAGCAAGACATGAGCTTCAAATTAGGAGCACAAAAAAATTACATCGGGAATCCCATAACCTCAGTTGGGGAAAAGCAGGGTTGTCTTATATCATAGGCACCCAAGGCAGTCCATTCTCTTCCTGGAGCATGTGACCATCATACTTGTGTTGATTTGTGCTTTTAATCTTTCTGATTCCATTGTAGTGGTCCCCTAGAACATTTAGAATCTCACCTAAAATGTGGAAGCCGTTTACATATTTGAGGACAGTAAGAACCTTGCTTACATTCTTGCCTTCTTCCAGCTTAGCCTCCCTAGTGTGTCTCTAACCTTCCTCCGAGCTCACAGTTGGAGGTTGCATCTGGTTGGTTGAAGACACTCTCTGAAAGGCTGGTGCCAACACCATGTGGAGTGCGTGATCACTTCTGAATAATTTAATTTTCACTTATTTGGCCTACCTTATTCTTTAATTTTTTTTTCATTTTTCATTAGGAGCAATGTCAAACCTTTTCAATCTGTAGTGTAAAAATGAACTTTCCTTCTTTTGTTTGAAAATTAGGATAATGTACATCATTTTCCCCATCCTTTATTAAGCCACAGAGATCACTGAAAGTGTTTAATTTTTTTCATCATTAGGTTGTTTCAATATTTTTAGATTTATTAAAAATACCAAGGGAAGGTTGGGCAGAGTGGCTCACACCTGTAATCCTAGCACTCTGAGAGGCCAAGGCAAGTGGATTGTCTGAACTCAGGAGTTCAAGACTGGCCTGAGCAGGAGCAAGACCCCATCTCTAAACATAGGCAGATGTTGTAGCAAGTACCTGTAGTCCCAGCTACTCAGGGTACAGAAGCAAGAGAATCACTTGAGCCCAAGAGTTTGAGACTGCTGTGAGCTGTGACAACACAGCACTCTACCCATGGCAACAAAATGAAACTCTGTCTCAAAAATAAATAGATAAATAAATAAATAAATAAACCAAGGTACTTGAAGCCATTCAGGGCAACCCTTTATAAATGCCCCTTTTAGAATTTTTAGTTAGGGCTTGGCATCCATAGCTCAGCAGTTAGGGCACCGGCCACATGCACTGGGGCTGGTGGGTTCCTATAGTCCTAGCTACTTGGGAGGCTGAGGCAAGAGAATCCCTTAAGCCCAAGAGTTGAAGGTTGCTGTGAGCTATGATATAACGGCACTCTACTGAGCACAACATAATAAGACTGTGTCTAAAAAAAAAAAAGAAATTTTAGTTAGGAGATCAATTGTTTTTGGTAAAAAATATTTTAGTATATTAAACTATATTATAAGGAATGTTTATAAATAAGTTTATATGTGAATATATATGATTCATGTGAATTTCTTATTGAAAATGAATTAAAAAATAGCAGTAACCATATAACATCAAAACAAGTTGGTCACTTCAAGGGAGTTCAGTGAGGAGCTATTCAATTATTTGATCCACATAATCCTACCTATAAGGATTCACACTCTCCCAACCCAATTTTGACATAATTGATGGGGTGATTCAATTTATTATCTAGTGGTAATGACTTAAAGAGCCTGAATGTGCCCCTAAGACACTAGCAGGACATTCATTATGTATAGTCATTGCTAGTTTTAGTCATTTCCAAGAATCTGAGGTCTATATAGATAATCTTGCTCTAATGAACATTGATTGGGTGGATAAAGAACCATGGTTAACCTTTAATTCAATGTAATAAACTTATCAATTTACAGAATCCAAATCACATGTGTTGGTTGAGCTCCTATTTGACTATCACCTTGCATGTTTCAAAACAACATATAGTTATGGTAATGTTAGACGGTAATAGGCACCATCTACCACTCATCCTTGGGAAGAAGCAATTTTCCCTGTGTATAAAATAAATAAGCCTTTGTCATCTTACTATCTGCGGCAACAGCTCCTTTTCAAGGACTGGAATAAAAATAAAATCAATATGTAGACCACTATGAAAGTTTCGAGACAGACTGTATGTGTGCTGGCCCATTATTTTATTTCCAAGAAACACAGTTCACAGGGTCCTTTCTGATTCATTGATGCCAATTTCAACTTGCTGGGCTTATCCGTGTTGCTAGGGGGCTTCATTTGTTTCCGTCCACACAGATTTTACATTTCTGGATTTTTGTGTATCTCAAAACTTTCATAATGTCCCAGGTACTTAGATAAAACACTTTTAGGAAGACTGAATTCGGTCCTTATTGACATCTTATATTTTAACCTATTAGCCATGATATAAATAGTATACTGACTTTATGTGAGGCAATGTAAACTCTAGTGGTTTTCCCTTTTTGTTTTCAATCCAGGAAATCAGATGATACTAACGGTGTAGAAAATAATGCTCCAAGGCTCAGAAAAACTGTAAGTTCTGAACGATATTCTAAAGAAAATGGTAAAGCTCAATATGCACAGTTTGTTAATCCAGCTACTTTTTTTCTTTTAGTGTCATAAACGACCTAATCACTTACTATGTGCTTGTGTAGTTATGTAAAGATAAGTAAGATTATCCTTTCCACCAGAGAACACGGAGCTGGCAATCGAGAATAAGTCTATTGCACTGTCTCTATACACAGACAGACCAGCTCTTTTTGTAATTTTTCATGTAGCTTTATTTTCCTCTAAAGGTTTCTTGATCTTACTGTCATTTCATTCCCATATCTTCCTGTGTAGTTGGTATTATGAACTAATCCACATTAGCTAATTTCCTTTACTGACTAAATTAAGTTTCCTAGTTTATCAATATTGCAGTAGGAGCTCTTTGTTTTGGCCAGTAGGTTAGCTCCCTTACTTCCCGGCAATTTTGCTTTGCTTGAGTAGTAATTATAGAATATCCAGGAATACTAATGATATTTCATTATGCTTTATTTAACTCAGGAATCTGCAGGCCAGTGAATGCAAAGCCACAAGTCAAGGACCACGGGAAGAAGTCCAAAGAATTTGTATTTCAGTTTTGTTTATCTTTCTTGTTAAGAGCATCTGAGTTTTTATTTTTAAAAGGATGAAAACTTTGCATCATGCTCAGCAGTAGTTTCGTAAATAATATATGCTATCTCAGATCTAAAGATATATTTTTATTCTCTCATTGTTTGATATTAATGCAGGGTAAATTGCAGTAAATATGCTCTACAAACTATAACCCAGGGTAATTACTTTTATTATGGTCTTCAAGGAACACAGAGAATATATACCAGCAAAATCACTTAATAGTTCAGAGGACCAACGTCACTCAAGACCTGTTTATAACCAAAGAATTCGTTACACAGAATGCTCTTTCCATTTGTCTTAAAAACTTTTTCTCCAATCATGCTTTCTATTGTAACAATTTTCGTGTAAGGTGAATTCTTCTGTGATATTGACAAAAGTATATCTTCAGTAGGGAATAAATGCTTTCTGCCTCCGCTTGTGATGGTTTCTCTACGGTCTCCAGGGCAAAACAAACTTCTTATTGAGAACTGTTTGCATAAGGCAAGAAAATAAAACCATATGTTTGCCCCAAAGGTCTGTCACTACATAAGCAAAATGTCCAGTGTTTAATCCACTTATAACCACTGCTTTCCTACACTGGAGTAAGTGCTTCTGAAAGCATAGCGTTGTTTTTTATCTGTGGGTTTTGGACTTCTTAAGGTACTTGGTATTGATGTTTGAGGGTCCAGGCCCACATCGTTCTGATGCAACCATGCTGCAGTGATGCTTTTGTGGTTCATGGTTTTCTGGTATCTTTTTATTTGATACCTGTTTTCCCGGTATTCATGGCTATTTGTAAAAATGTATTATCAGTGATTTACAATAATGATTGCTTTGACTAAAGAAATTTGTGTTTGTTTTGACTGCGTTACACTTACCTTCAAAAATGAGATACTTAGTTTGCCTTGCACATATAACTGAAATATCCTATAAACTCACTAAAATAAAATGAAATAAAATCTGAATAGATGCGAAAAATTACTGGTGGCTTTGAATGTAATGAAATCGATGCTACAGGCTATTAGATGAGATCAAAGGCCGTGACGTGAGACCTGATGGGTGTCCTTGGTGCTGGTGGGTCCAGTGTGGCCTGTGGGGCAACAGTTAAAACAATCAGAAGCAAAGAGGGAAGAGCTGGAGATGATGGCAAGAAACCCACGATTCTTGGTGGTTAGGCATGAAAACATGGGGAAGAGGAATTCAATGATTTCAAAAGGAACATTTTATGGAAATTTATACCATGTATTGGCTAATTCAGGTAACATTATGGTAGTGAAATCATATTACATTTTAGTGTTTACCAATATTACTCGTACAAACAATGTAAGGTAGTGACGTAGAAACTGCTCATTATTTTATTGCTGTCACAAAATGCTGCATTTTGTTGTAAAGTATATTAACTGCACACTCAACTTTACTGAACTAGAATATACCCTTAAGAAACATCCGACTTCATTTTATTGTCTCTCAGAGCTATACTTATTTCAGTTTAATTCATTATTATTTTGACAACATTATCTTGGGTGATAGTTATATGATAGCAGGTGACCAATCAGGTAGCTTAATTAATTCTAAATAATTTGAATTCAGTGAAACATTAGTCAACCTGCTATTTGACTAAGTCAATACAGCAAAGCAGTATGTTTGTAACGGGGTATGTGGAAAATACTCCCTAAAAAAAGAAGCTTGTTTGCGGTATGCATCCTTCCATTTTGCCACCAATGACTAGGCTAAAATAGTTTTCAAGTAAGAAAAATTACTGCCCAAAGGTAAAATAGCCTGAAATATTTATGCAGCAAATTGAATTTTTAAGTGGCAATTGTTGCTATTTACTTTTTCTAGCAAAGACAATTTATTTCGGTAACTTTAAGCAGGAAAAAGTACTCCAGAATTAAAGTTGGTTTTGGCTTTTCAGAGTCTCTCTGGAGGATTTCTGGAAAATTACCACTGTTAAATTAAAAATGGACTGCTTCCATTAACTAACCTCATGAAGATGATAAGTGGATTAACTAATAATGACCAATTATAAATTGACGACAAATTCTAAGGAGCAGAAAAGCTGAAGCAGGAAAATTACTCCAAGTTTCTGTATTAGGCACCTTGGGAAATTCTCTTAATCTTTCCAGCTAACAGGGTTTTTCAGCATAATGAGCAGGTTTAATGATGTCATAAAATTCCCAGATACTTCCGCATTCAGTTTATGCTAAAGTATAAATCTTCTTTTGCAGCCTTTTTCTTTTCCCCCAGCATCTAGTTATTTGGCCCAAATCTAGAACTCACTGATCCTTTCTTCTCTTGTATGAACTAATACTTACTGGTTATGGACCCCATTCCTATGCCCTCCTGAAGAGTTCATGAATCACCTCACTGCCTCTGCTGCCCTGTCCTCGGCAGCTGTTAACACCTTGATTTTCCTACTTCAGTGTCTTCTATCAATCCATCTTTTGCGTGGCTTTCAAAGTCCTCTTACTAAAACACAGATCTCACTGTGCAGCTTAACGTGACAAGCCAGATATCTGCAGGTACTTTGCCATTTCTTAATATGGGAATTCTCGAACTCACTAATCTCATTCTAGGGTCTTAAACCAGCCTTGGCACATAGAGATTTGGCCCACAATGTTCTCCCCACACTTCTTCCTGCTGGACTAACTGGAGGTCAGCTTTTAAGGCTTTCATCTGATGTCTCCTGAAGAGCCCTCATACCCAGTGGATCACACACCATTTTTTGTGCTCAAATAACTCCATATTTCTCTGTGTTTATTACCTTGTATTATACATTTGTCGGGCTCTCTTGTATCCTGCCTTCTATATCTGTGCCCTGTACCTACCACAGAGAGGGTGCACCAGAGATGTCTTGAGATGTGTGTTGAATGGATGAAAGTAAAAATACAAATTCAATTTCATAAATTTGAACTTATTTTGAGAAAAGCAATGTAAATTGTGAAAATCAGAATTGAAAAGAATATTTCAACAGAGGAAAACAGTTTGTATAACTTCAATGTTTGCTGATATTACTTTGAAAAACACAGAGCAAAAGTTTTCATCAGATTTTTCTTAAATAATGTATTACTGTCTTGTGAACAAAGGGAGTTCTAATTTCTAAACTATTATATAGAGGCTGTTGCTTTCATCTGTTTGTTCTTCATGTTTCATGGACAAAGTACAAATGTAAACCCTATTTTTATCCTGTATCTCAAAAAGATAACACATTAATTTAGACATAAGGAATTTTAAAAATTGTACTGCTTTGAATGGTACAGTAGAGAGCTGGTACATGTGCCCCTTCTGTTAACCTTCTCATTCTACTTCATCCTGGAAGTACCCCATTAGACCTTAGAATATTGCGGAATCTAATTCAAAATTGAAAGAAACAATTTTTTAAAAAGTTTTATTGATTTGTTTTGATCGCTGGAAGCATTATCTTTTGCTAAATTCGTTCTTTAAAAAATGTCATTTCTGCTTACTTATTCCCCAGGTCTTCATCTTTGAAGCATTTAAGTAGGTTTATGCAAAATGATTTACTGAATATCCACTATACTTCTCAATAGAAAAATAAATCTTCTCTAAATAAATAAGTCTATGCAAAGAATTAGAATTGTCATTGTTCATCCTTAGATGGGAATAAGTTCAAGTATGTAGTCCCATGCTAATTAAAAGTCACAATGACCTACTTGTTCCATGCTCTGAATAAATACTTAGTGAATGAATAGAAAATAGAGGACTTACTGATTCAGAATCTTCAGATATATGCATCTGCTTTGATTTTGATTAATTAACCATAAACTGATCCTAGAGTTGAGGGAAGAGACTGGAATTACATGCACTTATTTTGTATGATATTAGGAATATATTTATACTGTATCTAGAAGGGCACTGTTGGTACTGTTTACCAATGGAGCTTTTCATTAAGGATATGTCATATTAAATAACAATGACAGGCATTTCTTGAGTGCATAACTTGTGATGGGTACTGTGCAAATGCTTTGAAATGTTTTATCTCATTCAAACCCCACATCCTCCCATACCAAAAGAGGTATCATCTACTGTTTTATAGATGAGGAAACTCAAGCTTAGAGAGATGAAGTAAACTGCCCAGAGTCACCTTGCCTGTAAGTGTTCAGAGCTGGGATTGCAATCCACGGAGTCTGGCTCCAGAGCAGAGGCTTAATCACCATGTTGAACAGCTTTGGCCTGTTAATTACATGCTTCTTAAAAAGTGAGGCTATTATCTATGAAATATACTTTTTATGTAAATTAATTCCTTTAGCAGGTCAGTTGTATTATGAGTTCTACTATCCTATTCTCAAGCTTTATGGGACGTATGCGTTGGCACTCCTGCAGTGGTGCTGGGGAGTCAATACACATTTGTTTTAGGGCTCTTTTTTTTCTTATGTTTTTAATTTTTTCTAACTTAGAGTGATGATAAAATTTATCATCTAAACACTGAAAACAAAAGATGGTGCTATTTATGATTTCATCAGGACGCCAGGCAGATATCACACTTAGGCCGTGGGAAGAACTAAGTGCTTTATGGATGGTCCACCCTAGACATAGCAGTGACATCTGCAGCAAGCTGGAATAATAAACAGATAAACCAGGAAATAAACAAGAAACAAGAAACAGCCATTTTTAGTAAATGTAGGAAATAGCTGTTTATGACTTTCACTGTAGACAAGTGCCTATAATGAGATAATTTAGGAAGCCTCAAGTTTTATCACTTTAATACCCAAAGTATCTAATATGATCTAATAGGATTAAGATTTACTGGCATTCAAAAGTATGATTCATAAATTGTAAAAGAAGCTGGTGAAGAAGGTCATGTTTTGGCTGGCCTGTAGAATACTAAAGAATTCTGTGGGCTTGTATATCTTCTGATTAGTATGTCATAATAATAATGTCTGTGATTTTTTAATGAATAAGGAATGCTTGATTGTGCTTGATTCATACAATGAAATTTGCTTATGAAATCAGTGAATATCATTCATAAATAACATTGTCAAAATTACTTTCAAGCTATAACATTGATTACTCCTTCATTACCCAATCAGAAAACGCTAAGGAATCCCACTTAGGGTATTGGTTAAAATCTGTAGATTGTTTTGTTATTATTATGTTTAAAAAACTTTATTCCTAACAACTTATTTTTCTATTTAATTTTCAATTGAATTCAGCAAATAACTTAGCACAAATTCTTATTTTTCTGAAGTCTATTTGATAAACAAATGAAAATGTGAGAGTAATTACATCTACAATTAACTACAATGCTATTTAATACTACAAAAAGAATAAGAAAACATGACACTAACTGCTTCTGTAATTTTTAAGATAGAAATGTGACCCTAATCTGTTTTTCTTTAAATCAAAGACCAAGGATTTATTGTCACATTACTTCCCAGTGACTGTAATATTTCCCTTCTTCGGCATTCATGCCTATGTCACCTCCATCCCTTTCTGTGATGTGGAAGCAACATAGAAAATGTCTGTACAGAAAATGTTTAAAAAAAACTTTTCTGTTGGGTGTATCTCAAACGTTATATCTAATATGCAACTAAATTCAATAACATTTACATTTTGAATTATAAGTAAAGAATTGGAAAATAGATTCTCAAATTTTTAACTTTTGATACTATACTATTTAAAAGTGACTATACAGACAGTGATAGAAAAAGTTCATTATTTTATCTGCATTTGCTCATAAAACATTTATCCTTCTCATGCTCCACAAAAAAGCATATCTAGAACTGGGACTTATTTTGACACATCAAATCAGAAATCATTCGGAAAGGAATTCTTAAAATGTCCCCAAATTTATTTGATATTTTAAAAAGCCATTATGGCCTTGATAAAAGTGGACATTTATAATGAAATTGATGCATAGGACATATTTGCTTATTGTTCTGGGTAAATCTTGTAAAACTTTTGTAGTGTCATTTTAGATTGCATCAATAAAAATGGTTACAGAATATTCCAAAGTTTCCATTTTATGTAAATGTCTGCTGATATAAAAGACAATCAATATTCCCAATAGTCCACTTTAACAATTCTAAGAGTCAAGAGAAAAATTTAAAAAAAATTAGAGAAAATTCTAGAACATTTCACTATATATATATTATATTTGACTCTTAATTAATAAGGATAATTAAATATGTGTTAAAATTATTAATGGCTAACAAAGAACTATTTGTGTTCTAAGCCATGTGAGGCAAATTTAAAAAACAATTTTAAATTTTAAATTACAATTTATAGTAATTGTATTTTACCATAATTGGATTAAAAGTCAATGATTGGAAGGTCAAAAATCTAGATAAATGCCTAGGTGTGAGATTGCTTGTCATATGGTAAATATATGTTTATTGTTTTAAGAAACTTTTAAACTTGTGTCAGTTCTTTAGACTTCGAAAAAAACGAAAACAAAACCAAAAAACGAAACTGCTACCTTTCAGGGGGTCTGTACATTTCCACAAGCCATGTGTGAAACTTAGCTCTGTGCATCCTTATCAGTGTTTAGTATTGTATTTTTCATTTTAGCGATTCTCATATGTGGTGATATCTCATTGTGATCTTAATTTCCATTTTGTTTAATGGCCGATGATGTTACTATCCATGCATCCTCTGTAGGGAAATGTCTCCTCATGTCTTTTGCTCGTTTTCTAGTTGGACTGTTTGCTTTGCTGTTACTGGTGAGTTTCAGAGTTCTTTGTGTATTCTAAATGAGTGCTTTGTGAGATACTTGTAGTTTGCAAATATTTTCTCCCAGTGAGTGGTTTGTCTTTTCTTCCTCTCAGCAAGAACAACAACAAAACAAAACTGTTTGTGATTGTTCATTGCAGCTTTGGATATAAAAGTCCAAACCTGGAGGCAAACAAAATATCTTAGAATATTTTAGCAAATTGTGTTTATATCACACCATAGAGTATTACTCAGCAATAAAAGAAACAAACTATTGAAATATGCAACAATGGATTTCAAAGACCTTCTGCTAAGTGAGAAAAGCTCAAGAGGTAGTACTCCATTTATATTGTTAGGTCTGTCTGGATGTTTCCAGTATAAAGAATGAGTGCTGGTACAAAAATCAAGCCAATGATGGAGTGATCACAGATACCAAGAATCCAATACAAATAGATTATTATAGGAAAAGGAAGTGACAGTCAAGAAGGAAGCTTCACAAAGTGACACAAAGTGAAAATATGTTCCCGAGAGTGGAGAAAGACCCTGAAGTCTGAGCACATACTGCCTTTTATGGGCTCATTAGTTGATTCTGCCTTTCTCCTGGCAGTATTGGTTATCATTTCCTGCCTTTGGGGGTGATTGACAGGTTAGAGTTACAAAACAGGTTACATAAAAGGTTGGTTATATGCCAGTTTCCCTTTCTATGCATGAGTCCTCCCCAGAATCCTTCGCTTTTGCTCCTCCAATGCTATGCTACATCAGTTAAAGGTCACTAAGAATTCTACTGTGCACGTTCCCATCAGGGAACAGTTCCTATCCACAGTTAGGTTCCCAGCTTTCCACACTTAACCCCTTCTTTGCCACCTCTTTACACTTGGCCAAACCAAATATTCCCCCAAGAGACATGGAGCCTGAAAAATCGGGGAGATTAAGGGCAAACGTCCATTGTCTGTAGCTGCTTCAAGCGGAACAAGGGTGCAGGATTCCTCAAGCTCTATGGTCTCTATAGGAAGGTCAAAGATGAAAGGTTCATAAAGTGAGGTCCAGTGGCTCAAAGGGCATTGGAGGGACAAGTCCAATGGGTTCTTACCCAGGAAAAGGATGGAATCCTCAGGCTAACATAAGCTCCATATGGAACTGCTGGAGTCCAGAAGACACAAACTTAACCAGGAGGTTACAAAGACAACATTAGGACAAGAATTATTAAAATTAATGGTTCCACAAAAGGAAGTAACCATGACAGGGAAGAAAGGTAGTCCTTTATTTGGTCTCGAATTGTTACAGAGGTAGGGAATAAATTTTTATTTAGTCAGGTAGCTTTATCTAAGGTTATCCTAGTTCTCATCTCAATTTCTCCTGAAGATTTTATATACATGCAACAAGTGGCAACTTTAATTGCACAGACACCTCCCTTTCTATTAGAATGGAATCCAAAGCTAGGTAGTGACCAAGGACAACGTTTGCTAGAGAATATAAGGACTACTGCCCTAATTTAATGGATTGACTAGTTTGTATAACTGAAAAAGACACTGTTGCTGGTGGAATCTGGATAATAATTGTATATGGATTTGGGACCACCCAATGGAAGGGAATTATTGTCTCATGAATGTTTCTTAAATCTTGGACAACCCTACATTTCTCCTTGGGTTTCTTCCAGGGTAAGAGTATAATAAGGAGATGAACATTCTGCCAACATCCTAACCTCCAGCAATTGTATTATTGGGATAATTCCTTGTCATACTTTTGGGGACAATGGATATTGTTTCTTATGGGGAAAGGAAATTTCTGGTTTGAAGGTCATCTTTATTAGAGGAACCCTCATAGCCTTCCCTTGTTTCTTGTCAGTCCAGCCCACAAGTCTACATGTTCTAGGTCTGTAGGTAATTTTTTTTTTCTGCAGGTAATTTTTGTTCCCTATTATAATTATCTCAAGGGTTATATAGCAACATAATGGTGTGAAGATGAAGTTGTAATTGGAGACCCAGTTTGACTAAAACAAGTCTCTTCCTAATAAATTAAAACTTTAGGGATAGGAAGAAAATGGTGAGTTACTAATATTCCTTCCAAGCTACAGTAAGAGTATTATAAATACTCTATAAAGCAAGAGCATCATACCTTTTGGTGGGGCATCCGTCAATACCCACAACCACACCAGAGGGTGACAGAGGCCCACCAAAGGTTTTTATGAATAGGCGGCTCCATGTCAATCAGAAAATGTATTTGCTTACTGACCACATCCAAGGTTACCTGGGGTTTTTCATGTGTGATCTGGACGGTATAAGCAGGAGCCTATGTTGAATCCAGGCACCTTTAGGCTTGATCATCTATGACCATGGCCATCAGGGTTTGGGCTCCTTATCAACTCCCTATGGTTTCTATAGTTGGGACAGGGATTCCTGGGCTTCATGACTGTCCCTGCCTCCCTCTTATCCCTCTGGGGAGAGCTTGACATTCCCTCTGACAGTGTCCAGGTTTTCCACACAGCAGCAGGTTCTGGCACCATTCTCAGATCCCTTTGGAGTGGTCAGGGGAGTCATTATGGCAACAGCTTCCCTTAATAATGTGGACTTTTAGCAGTCCCTTGGAGTTACTTCCAAATTTTGGTTGTTGTAGACAGTGGAGGCCACCAGCAGCAGCTGAGCTGTGTCTGCCTGGGGTCCCAGTGGCAACTTCTGGAGTTTTAGGTTTTGAGATCCTCCATTGAGAATAGACCATGGACCCTCACTGACTGTCCTGTGGGGCCTGGTACTTCCTGCAGAGGACATATCAGAGGCAAGTTAGAGTTCAGAAGAGTTAAAGAAGGGAGACTGAACCATATATCTGAGGCTCCCTTGGGGCTGAAGCAACAGTCACAGCCCTTGTCATCTTTAACTGATTTCTTTCCTAAAGCTTGAGGTATTTCTGGAGTCAAAGACACATTTTGACCTTTTCCTGTCCCTTTGACTTGATGTTTTTCCATACAAAATTCACAGTATTGGGGTTGTTCCTCAGATAAATAAAAGCCTAAACTTTTATTTATCATAGGGAACCTTTTACGTCTTCCACTTCTCTGTACAAAAGAGGTCTCTGTGTAGTTATGACTTCAATTCATGGGCCAGGTTTTCCGTCTGGCACTCGGTATTGGGGCCATGTTGTGTTGCAAAAGAATATATGTTTCTGTTTTTGAAGCCTGTTGAATCCAAGGGCTTTCAAATTTTTCGACAAGCATGCTAGGGTTGAATTCATAGGAATTAAAGCACTATCTTCCATGGTTTTCTATAGAAAAAAAATAAAAGAGGGGTAGAGGGCCTGTTGAAGAAGGACGTCCCCCATTCCATCAGATCAACCCCATCATGCTGGCCTGGTGCCATCTGTGTAGGGAGGGGTCCCTCCCACACATTGTGAAGGAATTCCCCATTGTGATTCCATATACCATATATCACATGGCTGGAGCTTCCTGCCCATATTTGCCTCTGAAACCACAAGGTAGATTTCAGGAACTGGAGACAGCACAACTTGCCCATACTAAACAAGCATGTGCCTGTCACCACCATCTTCTTTTTCCATTCTGAGCCTGGTGCTCACTTGCCCCTGGATGCCGCCCCTTTAGCATTCACCTCCTCAGAGGTCAAAGCTCACACAGCCTCCGACTGTGTCCTGGGCTTCACTATTAACCACAGGAAAAGGGATGCAGGAAAAGATGCTGAGAGCCTTTTCCTTTTTCTGAGACAGCAACTTAGTCATTGCAGCTTTGAAGCAGGCAGAAGAGAGATTGAGCATTTTTTCCATCAGGAATTGTCTTTTTGTTTATAGCCATTCTAACCACGTAACCATATTCTTTCCAAATCCCTTTTACAAACCTTCTCTTGACTTACATAGACCTTTGGTGACACACTTGGACTTTGTTTTTGCCTCACATTTTCCTTCCTTTAATCCTTTAAACAGGTACAAAATCATTCCTCCCTGTTCAATCTTTTTATCAACAATAAATTTCCATCCTCACTTCTCTTTCTACCTCATTAGTTGTCTTTTTATCTCGACTTTTACCTCCAAATCCATACTTTGACTTAACTTTAAAACAATCTCTGATTTAAATAAAATTATACATATATTTTCTCAATAAAGAACACATTTTACACGTCTTTCACGACACATCCTACTCCTTGGTACACCCCATATACAGAACCACATGCATTGATCAGATTTCCCATCCTTAGGAACTTTAAATATCAGCAAAACCCCTAGAAAATAGGAAACTCAAACTGTCCATAACAAACATGTATTTATATTTATCTAATTTATTCTTCTGTAGCCTGTGAAAACCAGAATTTCTCCCTAATAAAACCTCCAATGTTAAACACTTCAGCATTTTCACCAATAACTGAAAAGATGTAGCAGTTCTCACCAAACTAACAATCCTCAAAATTAGTCCTACTTATCAAAAAAATCACACAGATTTAATTTTTCTCCAAATTCCAGTCATGAGACACAAAAGAAAATAAGCTCTTTTTTTAGACCCTTATTTACTCATTCCCGTTGCTGAGGAGGGACCCCAGTGAGGAGTTAAAAAAAAAAAAAAAACTCCACACAAATATTATACCAATGTCAACTTCCTTCTTTGGAGATTGTGCTATAATTACTTAAGATATAACCATTGGGAGAAACTAAATTAAGGGTAAATGTGACCCCTCTGTATTAATTTTGCAACTTTCCACCAATCTGTAATTTTTTCAAAACAGAATATTTAAGAAAGTTTGAGCCAATTGAGTAGTCTAAGCATTAAATAATTAGTATTAGAAAAGACTATGGTAGTGATTTTTTACTTGTTTTATTAGTTCAGGTAGGATATCAACCTAAAAATCAGCTAAAACCATTGATGTAAAAAACAAAGCGTAGGCTCATTTACAAGCCTATATGCTCAGATTGTAATGTTTCACTAGTTATTACTTGCTTAAAAAAAAGAAAATAATAATAAGCTTGTTATTTATATTTAAATGATTTGTGTTTAAAAATTCCACCTCATGGGAATGATTGACAATATTTATGTATAAACTTGACAAAGATCCTCTCAACATAAGCATTTTAATTCTGTATCATTGCAGCTACCTAAAAAGAAATATTACATATTAAATCTCTCCGTGCATCTAACCATAGCAACAATAGCCATTTTATGTTAGATAAAAGGTTATTTAATCTTGTGAATAGATTACAAAGTTTGAATTAAAGGCTTGCACACTTGGACAAATATATCTATGTACATAAAACACCAGAGTAAATATTTGTATTCATGTTACCATCCTATTGTTAACTACATTTATTCATATATTTGTTTGTTGAATAAGTGTGCTAAAGCCACTATAGTAGCCGCAATGTGGGACAGGAGATAAGAGAGATTATTCAGGGTTCGTAATGATTTGCAGTGGCAGGAGACAGTTTGTGGCTAGCAATAGCATTCAGCAATATATATTTACAAGCGAGACCAACTCCTGCCTGATGACACCGTGAGCCAGACTGTTTGCTTTTCCAAGGTGGGAAGTAGAGAAAGCATTAAACTACTATGTAACAAACAAAAAATTATGCTTTTAAAACTCTTGATATTCCTCAAACAATGTCTCAATTACATTCTAATTCTACTTGAGTTGTGCTCCAAATTTTCCTGAATAGAAGCAGATGAAAACCTTTGTCCTAAATATAAAAATGGTAGTTTAAAACATTAAACTTAGTTTAAAAATAAGTATGATTGTCCAAAGAGAAAACAAAGTTTATTTATTTAGTTTTAATATTTATTTTTATTGTAGTAGGAACCATTTCTGAAATTTAAAAGTGTACAACACAGGATTGTTAACTGTAATGTTGCATAGTGTGTCTTCAGGACTTACTCATATTTCAGAATGGAAACTTTGTCCTTTTTGAACAGCAAGCTTCTATTTCTGCCTCCCCCTAGATTCTGGAAATCCCCATTCTACACACTGTTTCTATGAGATTGACTATTATGAGAGGTCGGGTGTCTCATATAAATAGAATCATAGTCTCATGCAGTATTTATCTTTCTGCGACTCACTAGCATGACAGGTTCATCCATGTTCTTACCTATTGTATGATTTTTGTCTTTTCTAAAGCTGAATAATATGCCATAGTATGGCTATATCACATTTTCTTTACCAATTCATCTATTGGTGGACATTTAGGTTGTTTCCAAATCTTGACTATTGTGAATAATACATAGATCCTAATTTCAGTTCCTTTAGCAATATATTCAAAAGTAGGATTGCTGGATCATATGGTAGTTCTATTTTTAATTTTTTTTGAGGAACTTGCATACTGCTTTCCATAAGGGCTGCAACACGTCTATTTTCAAGAATAGTGTATAATAATTCCAATATTGTTTTCAAATCCTTAGAAATAACTGTTTTCTTTCTTTTCTTTCTTTCTTTCTTTCAAAAGCCATCATATGTGGTATGAGGTGATTTGTTTTTTTCTTATGGTTAGTACTGAATGCCTTTCCATATACTTGTTGGCCGTTTTTGGAGAAGTGTTTATCCATGTTCTTTGCCATTTTTCTTCTTATAATGAATTTTTGAAGTTTCTAATATATTTGGAGATTGGTCCATTATTGGATGGATATATGCTTTGCAAATATTTTCTCTCACTCTGTAGATCATCTTTTCACTTTGTTGATTGTTTCCTTTGCTATACAGATGCAGGTTAGGATAATGTAGTTTTACTTGTTTTTTGTTGTTGTTATTGCCTGTGTTTTCTATGTCATATAAGGAAAATCATTAATAAGACCAATGTCAAGCTTTTCCCCTATGTGTTACAGGAGTTTTATAGTTTTGGATATTTTGTTTTAAGCCTTTAATCCACTTAGACCTGATTTTTGTTTATAGTGTGAGAAGAGGGTCTAATTTCATTCTTCTTTATTAAGATATCCAGTTTTCCTAATGCCATTTGTTGCAGAGACTATTCTTTCCCCATATGTTCTTTGCACCCTTGTTGAGGATCAATAGATTGTATATCCATAGTATTATTTCTGGGTTCTCTGTTCTGTTGGTATAAAAGTCTAGTTTTTATGCTCATGAATATTGGTCCATCCAATAATGGACCAATCTCCAAAGAGAAAGTAGAAAATGTAGCTTTTATTCTAGTCATTTATGAACATATTAGTGGTTCAATTCCCAGGAAAGAATAAACAGAGGACTTGGGGGAAAATGAGTAGGCTGTGACACAAGACTCCATCCAATGGTGTTTAGCACAAGCATGACACAGCTGAGTTTTATGATTTAATTGAATAATCCCTTCAACTAAGTACAAAGATTGGAGGACTCAATAATTGAAGCAGAGGCTGGGCATGGTGGCTCATGTCTATAACCCTGGGTGGCTGAGGCAGGTGATTGCCTGAGCTCACAGGTTTGAGACTAGCCTGAGTAAGAATGAGACCCCATCTCTAAAAATAGCTGGGCATTGTGGTGAGTGCCTGTAGTCCCAGCTACTTTGAAGTCTGAGGCTAGAGAATTCCTTGAGCACAAGAGTTTGAGGTTGCTGTGAGCTATGATGCCATAGCAGTCTACCAAAGTGAGACTCTGTCTCAAAAAAAAAAAAAAAAAAGAGTTGTGGGCTCTTGAGTCCCAGCTACTCAGGAGGATAAGGCAAGAGAATCACTTAAGCCCAAGATCTGGAGGTTACCGTGAGCTGTGACGCCACAGGACTCTACCAAAGGTGACAAAGTGAGACTTTGTCTCTAAAAAAAAAAAAAAGAGTTGCAGCAGGGAGACCAACTAAAAAGTCAATGATAGTCATCTAAATTCTATTAAGATCATCTTAATAATGGTTTAATATATTTGAAATTATAAGACTTACTTTGGGATTTACTTATCCAAGTATTATTTGTTGCCTCCCTAAGTTTTTATTTTCTTGATCAATCATTTAACATTTGCTTCAAAAAATACAAAATCAAGCAAAAATATGGAAATCTTTTTTTGTAGCACCACTGTAAGGAAATGCTCATTAAATTCCACTTAAAGGAAGTTCTATCTGTATTTTACATGTAAAGCTTGGGTGAAAATTTGTGGTGTAAAAAATTAATATGTGTTTGGTACATTAGCAGTGAGTGTTATCCACTGAAGAGAAGAGTCTCATGGCAAAATGTTTTTCATCTTAATTTCCAATTAATATAATTATCTCTCTAGTGAGAAATCAGACTATAATTGAAAAAAGAAAGAATAGAAGAAGGAAGAAATAAGAAAAGAAGAAAAGTAAGGGAAAGAGAAAAAGAGAGAGGGAAAGAAAAAAAATAAAAGAGAAAGAAAGACAGGCAAAGAAAGAAAAAATAATTTTTATGGAGGGTGGCTAAAGGCAATAGGAAAGATAATCTGGAAAAGTTGCTTAAGAGTTTTGACTGTTTTCCTGCAATTTCTCATATTAAGCATTCCTACCAAATGTTCTTAAAATTGTACATATTTAACCACAGAGAAAACAATTATGCTTTATTTGCAAATAGACATATCTTCTAAGTTGGCTATGAAAATGTAATTTGCATTGTGCATGTTTGAGGGCAAGGTAGAATGAGAGAAAAATAGAAGAAAAAGAAGCCATAAGTCATTATTTTTTCATCAGCTGAAGAGCATTAAATTTGACTTCCAAAATGACTTGATGTGCTTGGTATCTTGATATTAAGGTCAACTATCTGCACAATGGCCTGATAAGATGTGTTAGGGAAATTCCATTGATTATAAATATTTCCTCCACTCCTTTAGTGAAAAAATTCATTTGGGAAATCACTGCCTCAGGGGCCAGGGGCATGTAAAGAGGAAGACTCCAGAGACAACTTTGTAAGGGGCCATACGGTGGATAGTGTGGTATCTGCCTTTATCAAGCCTGAAAAGAATAATGGTTCATTTTACTATGCCTTGGAATTTAATAGAATTATTTTAGGAAGTTCCTTAGTAAATAAAAAGTATCCAAATTGCATCAAATTTACACTATCAAGTTGGATCTTGAAAGTTCCATCAATTTCATTTATTTAGATTAGGCCAACCTAGACTTACCTAGTAGAAGAATGGTTAGGAACTAAAATGTAGTAGTTGCTTCAGAAGTTCTTAATAAAGTATTTTTTTTTTGACACAGTTTCACTTTGTCACCATGGGTAAAGTATTGTCAAAGCTCAATAGCAGGGTGGCACCTGTGGCTCAAAGGAGTAGGGCACTGACCCCACATACTGGAGGTGGTGGGTTCAAACCCAGCTCTGGCCAAAAACTGTAAAACAACAACAACAAAAACTCAGCAGCAACCTCAAATTCTTGGGTTCAAGCCATCCTCTTGCCTCAGCATTTTGAGTTGCTAGATTAGAGGTGTATGCCAAAACACCCAGCTAATGTTTCTAATTTTTTGTAGAGATGCCGTCTTGCTCTTGCTCAGGGTGGTCTTGAACTCCTGAGCTGAAGCAATCCACTCACCTCAGCTTCCCAGAGTGGTTGGATTACAGGCATGACCTACCACATCCAGCCTTAATAAAGTCTCTGCAGGTTGTCAGACAATTAGACTTCCCCATAGTTTCTTTTCCCTCTCATTCTGCTGTAGATGTTTATATACAAGCCAAAGAACACTCTAGTTTACAAATACAAGTGATGGTGGAGGTCAACATCTATAATTATAAATTGGAAAATATAAAAGTGTGTCCTTTATAGAAAAGCGTGTCCTCCATTTGAACACTGAAATTGACATCTAAACTCCTAATTATATCTCATGTAGTGGTTAATCAAGAATCAAAAAACTTTCATGCTGTGAAAAGAAACAAAAAACAAGCTCTCCAAAATTAAAAACGTCCTATGTCTTTAAAATGTCTCATTGGAAGAACATGAAACATTACAGGAATTTAAACTTGATAATCATAATGTTTACCAAGAAAAAGGTTACCATACGTTACCAAGATGCTAAGTGGGAGTTGAATTTTGATGAATCATAGACGATTGATGTAGTTGAATTTATTCCTTCCAGAGAAATTATCTTAAGAAAGACAGAAAAACATTCCCACGCTTGTATATTGCATACATTCCTCCCACTAAGTGGTACCCATCTCAAAGGTGGGAAATGATTCCTGATTTGGTTTTTCCCCATATAATCATAAAGTAATAATTTAATTAAAACTAGAAGGAAAGACAATGGTCAAATAATATTTTAAACTAGTGAATAAGTCAATGGGAGGCATTTTTGGTGCAGGAGACAGCACTGTAAAGATACAGAGATAAGAAATGTAAGATAAAATTAAGCAATGTTAAAAATTGTGGCATAGATTGTTAAAATGGGAATAGAATTGGGGGCTGAGAGTAAGTGTTGGCTGATGACCTAGCAAAAGTAAAAGTACAAACATTACCTTACAAAGGCAAACTATGTAACCTTATCTTATGTACCCTCGTATTAACCTGAAAAAAATAAATTGGAGCTATATTGTGAAGGATTTTGAATAAATTCCTGTAGAGATTATATTTTCTTCTGTATGTAATTAAGTTTATATTTGAAACACGAATATCATTCTTAAAGCACATACATTGAGGCTGGATATTCAGAGTAGTGGTGATTACTTAAATTCAAATCTCCAAACATATTTTTGAAGTAATACATATCAAAAAGATCAACAAAGAATACCACACAAATCTCATGTCTTCTGTATAAGGAGAAAACAGAACTTTACCACTTCAAATTACCTATAAGTAGAAAAATAAACATCATTTTTTAGCAGAGTTATTTCTTACGCTCCCACAAACCTTTGCAGAGAGTAAAAGGCAGGTGTCCTGAGAAACCAAGGGGAAGAAGCAAAAGGGAAGGGAGCCCTATGGGCCAATGGAAATTTCCACCAGGGAAAAGAAAGTCTGTGTTAAGTGCTAAACTGTTGAAAAAGAGCTTGTGTATATCAATGCACTGGATACTCACAAAGAACTTTATTTTTTATTTTTATTTTTTAAAAGACAGAGTCTCACTTTGTTGCCTTCAGTTGAGTGCCATGGTGGTACAGCTCACAGCAACCTCCAGCCCCTGGGCTTAGGTGATTCTCCTGCCTCAGCCTCCCAAGTAGCTGGGACCACAGGCACCTGACCCAACACCTGGCCATTTTTTGTTGCAGTTTGGCTGGGGACCTGCCACCCTGGGTATAGGGGGCCAGTGCATCACTCACTGAGCCACAGGCGCCACCCTCATAAAGAACTTTAAAGGATATAGTCTGGGAAAGTTTTTGCTTCTGGCAAAAACAGTAAAAAAGAAGAGGGAGGTGGACAATGGTGCAGTTAAGAAAACAAGGAGCAAGTAGAAACTTAGGATACTGAAAAACAAAAGAAAAGAAAACAATTTCCATATCTAAAGCACACCATCTGTCTCCTAAATGCCATCAATTAAAGAAATTTCATTTTCCTACCCTAAGAAAAGGGGGTAAAACTACAGTTGAACCTCTGTGAGTTGACGTCCAACAGGACTGTAACAAACTAGTCAACATACAGAGGTGGTCAACACAAGAAACTAGGCCCACTGTACTGACGTGTACCTGTGGTGCACGACCAGTTTATGAAAATTAGGTCAACTTGAGGAAGTGGTCAATGTGGGGAGGTGGTCAACTATGGAGGATCTACAGTATTCAAAACCACATTATTCAAAACCACAAAATTGTATTCAAAACCACAAAATTGAGACAAGAGAAAAGTAAAGTTGGTTAGAGAGAACAATAGATAAGCAAGGAATGTCTACACAATTATAATTTGAAGTTTTTGAAGAAGAAAAACAAATACTGAAATAAAACGAGTATTTACAAGATAGAAACATTTCCAAAAATAAAATAGACATAAATCATCAGGGCTTCCCAGTTACCCATGAAAATCGATTCAGAATAATCAATTCAGTATGTCCATTAAAGACAAGACAAAAATTTTTGACTACCACAAAGGCAACATAAGAGGAAAATAACAAAGTGAGAATAAAACAAGTTTAGCTCATGACCTCTCCCTCCCTACGCATATGGCAGAAAAAAATTGTAACCAACATTCTGAAATAAATTAAATAGTCTCAGACATTTTGCCATAATAAACCCTCCCCATTAACCTTAAATTAGCAATTTATAAAAAGACCAAAGAAATGTACCAAAACCATAAATAAATAAAATGGTAGTGGATTGATGTTAGGAAAGATGTAGAAAAAAAGAGAAGGAAAATTATGTGATAAATAAACACTGAATTATAAGATGCCTGAGAAACAAAAGTAGAAAAACATCGAAGAGAATGAAAATTGAGACAAGAGAAAAGTAAAGTTGGTTAGAGAGAACAATAGATAAGCAAGGAATGTCTACACAATTATAATTTGAAGTTTTTGAAGAAGAAAAACAAATACTGAAATAAAACGAGTATTTACAAGACAGAAACATTTCCAGAAATAAAACAGACATAAATCATCAGGGCTTCCCAGTTACCCATGAAAATTGATTCAGAATAATCAAACCACGAATGTATTTTATTTTAATAAAAATAGTAAATTTGAAAAAGTAATAAAAATATTACCAGGCCCCTTGGCTCTAAATAAAAAATAAGCAAGCAAGCAAACCAATAAATGCATTTTTGAAAATTAGACTAATATCGGTTTTCTCAAAGCAACATATAAAAACAATGAATAACATTTCAGGACTCTCAGAGATAGAACCTATAAACAAAGGCTCCTTCTCCCAGGCAAACTGTCCTACCAAGTGTCAAGGCTACAGATAAAAATGAAAAAGATTGAAGATATCAGGGTTTATTTCTTGCGTTATCGAAGAGAAGATGAGTTTTGTTCAATCAAGAGGTAACTACAGGAGACCTGACCAAAAGAATGGCTGGTAAACATTTCATTTTGTCAACTGACGATCTAAAATTGAAAGACAGAGAATAAGGGTCAAATATGCAAATATTATATCTCTTGATAGTAGGACTAACACAGCTAAAAACTAACACAGCTAAAAGGGAGTGAGCAAGAGCTCATCAGTGAGTAGGACGAACTCATTAACTGCTGTATAGGCAGAAAGAATAGTCAAAGGGCACCATTGCAAAGGGACTATCCATCTAGTAAAAGATTAAATTAGAAAACCAGAACAAAAGAGCACTTAAAATAAATAGAGGTAACTGCTAGGACAAAAATCCAAAGTTATGTTTTAAAATAAACACGTGAAGAAAGCATAGCACACAGAGAGAGCAAAAATAACAGTTAATAAGAGCTTAATTAGGGCAGAGACCAAGTTTATCAGTCATTTTGTTGAAAGAAAAAGATTCCCAGTTTAACTTCCAAAGCAAGATTCAACTGTATGATGTACATAAGAATGAACCTGAGCAAGAGTATTCATAAGGGTTAAAAAAAAAAGAGTTGGACAAAGGATACTGAACAAATGGGTTGTGATTCTGATGCCAGTCAAGTAGAATTCAAGGCAAAACGTATTAAAGAAGGCAAAGAAAGACACATTGCATTTCAAAGCTAACATTCAAAGTGAAAATATAATCACTATGAATATCTATACACCCAATATTAAAAGTACTTCTATAAAATGGACACTACAGGTGATGTAAGACGACATTGGCAGAAACATACTAAAAACTACAGGCTTTTATGTCTTTCTCTCAGATTAAAATGACCGTGGGTGGTGTGTATAAAACTGGCACAACCAACCCAGAAGGCAGATCTTAGAGTTTAGATACCGATCTCTATATTCTGATGAAAAAGAACACGCTTATAACATTTTATAACAGTGCAATAAATTAGAAACTAGTTATAGAATATACAAACCAAGAGGTCTTTGCAACAGAAATAAAAACCCTCTACCAAGCAACTCTTCTGTGGTTTTAAAAATATAGGATTCATTATTGTTTAGGTATAAAAAGGCCAAGAGATCAAGAAAGGACTGAGGTTGAGAAGATGGTCTGCTATACACACAGGTCTTAAGAAGAGAGGGTACTTACCAGGGGAGGGGTGCACAAGGAAGCAGCATGATGGTCAGGAGAGGGGTACTTACCAGAGGAGGGGTGCACAAGGAAGCAGCATGATGGTCAGGAGGCAGAGAGACTGGGAAGATGCAGGCAAAGAAGACTTTTTTGTGGTTTCCAGGGAGAGCAATGGGCAACACAGAGTAAGCAGGTTTAGGATGGGCTAGTTTGAAAAACTTTAGAGGGCTCTGGGGTATAGTGACTGTTCCCAGTTATCTGGCACTTGGCCCTGAAGTGACTAGGGTAGGTGGACTGCAGGGCCCAGTTGTGAGAGCCCGATAAAAGTGGATGGGAGTCTGGGATCGGCTGGTTTGCACACGGAAGGTATGCTCAGAGGTGAGTTGTTTGCTGTGTGTAGGAATTAGCTCGTTTCTGAGAGTGGCTGTCCCTCTTGGTCTAGCAAAGCTCCTCAATGTTAAAGCATCAAAATATGATATAGAAGACGTGATTATACATTGGTGAAAGGGGATAATCAAACTGAGATTATAGAAGTTCAAAAATAATGGTAACACTGTAGTCAGTGAAATAAGGTAAGCAAAAGAATTTAAATGCTTACCAGTGGAAAGAAAGAAAAAATTATCCTCATTTACAGATAACATGAGTGTTTTCGTTTTTAGTACAAATTTTTAAAAATACATCTGTTCAGTGAAAATTACAAAATCCTGATGAAAGAAATCAAGGAAGACCTAAATGGATGAAGAAGCACACTGCCTTAATTGATTGGAAGCTTCATTACAGTAAAATAAAAAATCAGTTCTCCCCAGACTAATTTATAATTTTAATGCAATTTCTATTAATAAAAAAAAAATACCAGGGAATTTTTTTTGTAGAGACAGATAAACATGTTCTAAAATTTATATGAAAAAGCAATAGGCCTATGAACAGTGAAAAGAGTTTTAGGAAAAAAATAATGAAGTAGAAAGAATGATTGCTTCTGATCCTAAGGCTTTCTATATGGCAAAAGTAATCAAGATTGCAGTGTTGGAAGGAACAGACGCCGCATGCTTTTGTGGACTGATTCATGACAAAGATGTAAAAGTAATTCCATGGAGGAAAGACGGGCTTGTCAACAAATGGTGCTGCAGCAATTAAACATCTGTGGCAACAAACCAGCCTCAATCTGAATCTTACACCTTACCCCAAATTTAACCAACATGGATTATGAATTTAAACACAAAATGTAACACCACAGAATTTTAGAGAAAACAAAAGAGAAAATCTTTGGGATGTAGAGCTTAGACTTGACCCCAAGACACGTTCCATAGAAGTAAAAATAGATGAACTAGACCTCATCAAAGTCATAAACCTTCGCTCAACAGCAAAGCTTTGCTGTACAAAATTCTTGCCCTACCTTGTTAAGAGCATAAAATGAAACGTTATGGGTTGGGAGAAACGATTTGCAAATCACATATCTTAAACTTGTGTTTAAGAGTCTCATGCTCTACTGAGTGAGCTAGCCAGGCAGCCCAGAGCTTATATTTAGAATTTATAAAATAAAACTCTCAAGCCCAACTATGAAAAAAAAAAAAACCCAATTAGAAAATTGAGAAAATACACGGACCTTGAGTTCACAGAAAAGGATATACAGATGGAAAATAGTAATGTGAGGAGATGGTCAACATCATTCACCATTAGGGAAATGGAAACCAAAACTGCACTGAGCTAGTGCTACACACCTACTGAAAAGGCTAAAATTAAAAATGTTTATAACACCAAATACTGACGAGATGAGAGAAATGAATCATTCCTTGTGCTGATGGGAATATTTAATGGTACCCTCAGTCTGGGTAAGTGTATGGCAAGTTTTTCGTTTTTATTAACTTCATGGAGGTGTAATTTACATAAAATAAACGTCACCCATTAAAGTGCACAGCCTGATGAGTTTTGACAAATGTGTATACCCAATAACAATCACCGTGACCAAAATGCTAAACATTTCTTTCACCCCTGCATGTCCCTGGTCACCCTTTACAGTCAAACCTTCCCCAACTCCTGGCCTGGAAAGCAGTATTATAATTTGTTTTCTGTCATTATAGATTAGTTTCAGTTTTCTAGCATTTCATATAAACAGAATTGTACAGTATGTAATTTTTGTGTGTCTGGCTTCCATCACTCACTACCTTGTTTTTGAAATTTTCCATGCTGTTGGGTGTTAGTTTTACCATGAGTCAAGTTCTATTGCGTGGATATACCTCATTTTGTTTATCTATTCACCTGTCCATGGACATTTGGGGCTGTTGTACATTTTTTTTTGTATGATGAACAAAGCTGTAATGAACATTCGTGCACAAGTTTTGTGCAGATGTGTTTTAATTTCCTTTGGTAGTTGATCATCTGAATGTAAAGGCATTTAACAGGATCTCATATCCACTGTGAACAAGAGAGACATCTGTAGGCCAAGTGCAAGAATCCTGTATACATATATAGTTGTACATAGTAACATATATCACTTAATAATGTAACTTTGTTAGTGACTATATTGAGAGAGAGAGAGATTGATCAGTTGTATGGAAGATTTTTTAAAAATAAAAGTAACCATGTGGCTGCTGTATAACTCCACAGTTTAATTCTTGAGACTGTATCCCAGGGGAACTAAAACTATGCCCAGGCAAAATCTATTACACAAATGTGTGTAACAGCTTTATTAAAAATGGATAGAAACTGCAAATAATCCAGATGATTTTTCAGTAGAAGAATGGTTAAATACAGTGTGGCACATCTATACCTTGGAATACTCCTTGGCACTAAAAAGAAATTGCTCTTTTTACATAACAGCTTGGATGAATCTCATGACATTAGGCTGAGTGGAGAAAAAGCCAATCTCAAGAGGCTACATAGTACCTGATTCCATTTACATAATGTTCTAGAAATGACAAAATGATTGAGATTGGGAACACTTTGCTGTTGCCAAACAAGGAGTAGGGAAAAGGGGAGAAAGGTAATTTATTGTGGTTAGAAAAGGGTAGACCAAGGGATACTTATCATGGAACTGTTGCATTTCTCCACTATGGCAGTGATCACAAACCCATGCATGTGGTAAAATTGCATAGAATTCCATACAGACCCACACATGACTCAGGGTTCTCCAGAGAAGCAAAACCAATAGGATATATATGCCTATATAAGGGGAGATTTCTCACGGGAGTTGGCTCACTCCATACATGTAGGCCCATGGTCTGCTGTTGGCAAACTGGAGAACCAGAAAACCTGGTTGTATAATTCAGTCTGAACCTGAAGGCCAGAGAACCAGTGGAGCTGATAATGTGACTTCCAGTCTGAGGCTTAGGCCTGAGGATGCAGGTGTTAAGTCCTTGAGTCTGAAGGCTTGTGACCAGATTCTGACATCTGAGGGCAGGAGAAGACAGATGAACTAGGCCAAGAAGGAAAAGCAATTTTTCCCTTACTCTACCTCTTAGTTTATTTGGGCCCTTAATGCATTGGATGATGCCTGCTTACTCAGGCTACGGATTCAAATTCTGATGTCATCCAGAGATACTCTCACAGACATGTCCAGAAATAATGTACTACCTAATGTCTAGGCATCCCTTAATTGACAAGTTGACACATAAAATAACCATGACACATATGCATGTGAGCATGCAAACACACACACACACACAGAAAAATGCATGCTAAACTGGTGAAATCTGAACAAGATTGACAGATTTTGCTAAAGTTAATTTCCTGGCTGTGATATTGTAACACAGCTGTGTAAGCTGTTAGCCTTGGGGGAAGCTAAATAAGGGATATATTGGATCTCTGTATTATTTCTTGCAATTGCATGTGAAGCTATAATTATATCATGATAAAAAGTTTAAAAAATTATTACATCTCAGAATCTACAAGATGCATTTAAAGCAATGATCAGTGGAAAATTTATAGCTTTATACAATCATGAGCCACATAATGATGTTTCATTGGCAGAGGGCATATGTGATGGTAGTCTAATAACATTGTAACACTGTATTTTTACTATATCTTTTCTATGTAAGTATTGTGTTATGCTTGGTCACAGTATTTAGTTTAGCAACATGCTGCACAAATTTGTAACCTGGGAGTTATGTACCTATCACATGGCCTAGGTGTTGCTGGAGGCTCTATGACCTAGGTTGTGTAAGTACAGTTGGTATGGTTTGTACAATGCCAAAATACCCTCGTGACACATTTCCCAGAATGTATTTCCATTATTAAGTGACATATTACTGTATTAATAAAAATAAAAGTATAAATATTAATGTAAACTTCAGCTCAAAAAGCTAGTTAAAAAATGAAAAGCAACACACAAGTGGAAATCATAAATATAAAAACAAAATAAATGAGGCAGGAATTTGAAAAAAAAAAAACAGATCTAATTAATGGCTTAAAATCTTGGGTTTTTTTTTTTTTTTTTGAGAAAAATTAATAAAACAGAACACTAACCAGCTTAGAAAAATGGAAGAAACACCAGTATTTACATAGAATGTTACAAGGGAGGAAATAAATATTTAATACATTAAAAACATATGAAAATACTTTGGGGAATTACCCACAAATAAAATCTGAAAACCTAAATGAATGCATATTGTTTCTAGAAGACAACAACTGTCATAGAAGAAATAGAGAAAAGATTCTAGGAAATGCCCCACACATCAGGCAGCATCTTCACAGGAAAATTCTACCAAACCTTCAAAAATCCAATGATCCCAATGCTACATAAATTATTTTAGAATACAGAAAATAAAAGAGTATTTCTTAATTTTTAAAAAGAACTATAGCAATGAAATCTAAATCTAATTAAGTCAGCACACCAAAAGAAAATTATACACTGATATAATTTATGAATATTATTATAGGCTTACTAAGTAAATATTAGTTGACAAATCCAAACCAAATTTACAAAACAACACATGATACACAAATGAGATTTAGTCCAGGAATTCAAAGTGAGTTCAATATTGTAAAAAATCTATTACATGTGAAATATTATTCCTACTTCTAGGAAGTCACCCTGTGATACCGTTTCCAAAATACACAAACATAGATGCTTATGTTTATTATCTGCAACACTGGTTGTGACTGTAAGTATTAGGCCCAACATAAAATACCCTGATATAGGTGACTAGTTTGAATAAGCTCTGGGATATCCTTGCAATGGAGAACTATGTGGATGTATAAAAGAATGAGCCAACTGCCTGTGAACTGATAGAAGATCAGAATCTATGCTTGACTTCAAAAAGGGAAGAGAAAAAGGTTAACTCTAGTTAATCTTTGCAGGAAAAAATGAGGAAATAAGAAAACAGATAAGTATATGTTTAACCTTAAACTAAAGAAACACAGAGAGAAATTCTAGAAACTAGTGAGCTTGGTTACTTATAGGAAATGGATGGGTGTGCACATGAGTAAAAGGGCTATGGGGAAAAGGGGAGTAGTTTTTCAAGTACATACTTTTGTATAGATTTGACTTTTGGAACCATGTCCAACATTTCCTGTTCCAAGATAAATGAATGAATGAATGAAGTAATGAATAAACTCAAAATGTTAAAAAAAAAAAAACTAAATTGCAGTACAAACAAAAACTAGTCAAACTAAGTATAGTTCAAGTGAATGGCATAAATACACTAAGGGGGGAAATGTATTAACACAAGTGACCTTTGAATAAAGTGTTTTAACTACAGCTGGAAACGGTGGTGAATGTCTGTAGTCCCAGCTACTCCGGAGGCTGAGGAGGGAAGATCTCTTGAACCCAGGAGTTTGAGGTTGTAGTGAGCTATAATGACATCACTCCACTCTACTGGGGGCACAGAGCAAGACTCTGTCTCAACCCTTCTCAAAACAAACAAACATCCAGGACAAACAAACAAAAACCTACATACGCTGAGATTAAAAAGACAGACAACTACAACCAAATAATAGCTGGGTGTTGTGGCAGGCACCTGTGGTCCCAGCTGCTTGGGAGGCTGAGGCAAGAGAATCATTTAAAAAAAAAAAAAGATAGATTAAAACAACTAATATTGACCTCTAGTTACATGTTTTCCTCCTCACCTTCTTCAATGGGATGGGTTGACAATTTTGAAGCTATTTTTGGTGTGCTCTGGCATTGAGATAATAAGTTAATATAGTGATAGTAATCAGATTCAGATACCTGTGTTTAACAGGAGTCATGCTGAATACTGTCTGAGGTCCCCAGTTTCCTTTGCAGACTGAAGGAAGTTTTCTCCTTATGTGGAGAATGAGGTAGGGTGACACCTCTGAGCTGTCAATGCTCCATGGGAATTGCACTTGGCTGGATAGAGTTGCTCAGCCTGCTGCAGAGCGGATGATCCAGTGAACCAGCATAACACCAGCTCTACAGAGCTGCTCAAACCTACACTGTTGTGTGTCTTTATCTATAAAATGTTCTGGACCACAGTGGGCTCCGTTGTTTATATATTCTGTGACTGGTTTTCCTCTCCACCTGCAGTGTTGATTAGTTGCAACATGACTCTCAGTAGTTGACTACATGAATCAACGGTGAAAATAGTTACTATCTAGTTTTTACCAAAAAACTTGACCTCTGCTTTAAACTACAAAATCATAGTAGAACCTCAAAGAATACGCATCAAAATAAAAGGGCTCAGGTCTTAAATCCACTAAATTTTATCATGTTCCGTGTAATTAACAACTACCATAAGGAACCATTCCATTGACAGTGTGTTGATCGGTGAAGTCAGAATTTTCTGACTCACAAGAAGTGCATGAAATATTGGCCTTAGTGTCTATTCTATTTCAAAAAAAGGTTCTGTAGTTGAATAATTTTGAGACATATGGCACATCATCTTCCTCTTCTAAAAAATCCTCATGCCCATTGCTCTAATAAGGGCCAGAAGCATCCAGAATCCCTGTTTTCTTTGTGCAAAATAAAACATGTATTTATATGTTGTCATTTTTTAAAGTACATAATAGAATAAAAAGGAAAACAATTATAACATTGAACTTCACTGTGCAAACAATACAAATGAAGTTAGAAACCATTAAAAACAATAAAATCTACATTGCATCAATGGATAATTAAGTAATTTGAACAGTTATAGGGTTAAAAAAAAAAACAAAACCCTAAACCCTAATGAGCTCCTTCCTTCTATTTTCCCTCCTTCCACTTACCAAAGGTAATGATTGTTAATTTTTTTCTGAATTTTTTCCAGTTATTTTTCAATAAAAGAAAAAAGAAGATAGGGGTCTATTTACATGTTCTTTGAGTTGCTGTTTGACAGACAATAGATGATATGATTCACATCATTTTGCATCTTCACTTTTACATTTGAACATGTACTTTGAAGAGCTTTAAAGATCAATGTTCCCTTTTATATTCTATAATGGCTATCTTTTTGTAGTGACCCAAAACTTAACCACTCCTCTGTAGATGGAACAGTTGCATTTAGTATTTGCTGTTTTATTGTTGCTGTTTTTTTTGGGGGGGGAACAACAAAAATGTTGAAATGAGATCCTCGTACCCATATTTTGATATATTATGTCTCTCTATACAGTAAAAACCTGACCGTGGGATTTGTAGGTAAAATTTAAGAAATGCAATTGAATTGTCTTTTATAAAAGTTGCACCATTATATACATAACAAAGAATAGGGTGTTCTTTCTCCACATCCCTGCCAGCAACAAACGTCCTTTCCTTTGAGACATACTTTAAATATCACCTACTTGAGGGTAAATATGGAGGACAAGTAGTGCTCTGTTAAAATTGCTTCCCCTTTATGATCGGCATTACGTGCCTCAGAGATAAGCCCCTGAAAAGGGTTTCCTTATATATTTACAAGGTCAAAATGCATAAAAATATATCACTGGGCTCAAGAAACTTGTTAATTGAGTAGCACCAATAAGAAGAAAATATTCTAGCTGATTATTGGGCAGAGCTAGTTCCATGTTTATCAAACTCATTAGCAATGACCCTTAAGAATTTTCTGCCTAAAACCAGATAGCTCAGATACCAGAGAAAGCACCTTGGTAGCCTCTAGTTGTTGTTGTTTTTCTAATTGCTTGCATTTGTTTGTTAGAGCCAAATGGCCAGAGATTTGAAACTTAGCTGGTAAAGTTAAATGAACTCTGGGTGTTTTCCTGTTTGTCCCTATTGTTAGCTCATAATCCTGCTGAGTATTTTAGAGTTCTCTCAGGAGTATCGTGTTTGCATTAACCACAGTTAACAATGAGAGGTTAAAGCACTGGAAGGAATCAGGTGTAGAGGCTTAGAAATTTTCACAGGGACCTTCTCTCTGGTCCACATAATCATTCTGTTAGTGTGGTGTATCACATTTGTTGATCTGTGTATGTTGAACCATTTTCACGTCTCAGAGAAAAATCATACACCACTTGATCATAATGTATGATCCTTTTAATGTGCTGTTGAATTTGGTTCACTAGAATTTAGTTGATGATTTTTGCGTCTTCGTTCATCACAGTTGTTAGCCTGCATCCTGTTTTCTTGAGCATCCTTGTTTGACTTTTGTATCAGGTAATGTGCTCCTTGTAAAACACGGTTGGAATTGTTCCCCCGTCTTCCACTTTTTCAGAAAAGTTGGAGGATTGGTGTGTGTTCTTTAAATGTTCAGTAGAATTCGCCAGTGAACTCACTTGATCCCAGGATTTTCTTTTTTGGGGGGAGGTTTTTGATCATGGATTCTATTCCCTTATTTGTTATTGATCTGCTCAGATTTTCCATTTCTTCATGATTCAGTTTTAGGAAGCTGTAAGTGTCCAGGCTTTCTCATTTATGACAACTTGTCCAGTTTATTGGCATAGGATTGTTCATAGCAGTTGCTTTAGATCCTTAGTATTTATGTGGCGTCAGTTGTGATAGTTCCTTGTTCATATATAATTTTAATTATTTGAATCTTCTCCCTTTTTTCTTTGCTTAGTCTAAGTAAAGATTGGTCAATTTTGTTTCCTTCAAAATACCAACTATTGGTTGCGCTGATTTTTTCTATTATTTTCCTAGTTTCTACTTTATGTGTTTCTGCTCTGATCTTTGTTTTTTTCTCCCTTTGCTAACTTTGAACTCAGTTTTCTTTCTTTTTTCTAGTTTCTTGAAGTGTAAATTTAAGTTGTCTTGTTGAGTTTTTTTTCTTACTACAGGCATTTACAACTGCTAACTTCCTTCTTAGAAATGCTTTCACTGTATCCCATAAGTTTTGGTCTGTTGTGTTTCCATTTCTGCTTGCCTCAAGATTTTTAAATTTCCCTTTTATTTCTTCTTTAATCTATTCATTGTTCAGGGCCCCTTATCACTTCATCTGAACTACAAGCCTTACTCTTTTCTCCAGACCTATCGTTCATTCCAATACACTGTTGCATTTTGACAGAATGGTCAATATTTGTTTGTTTGTTTTTGCTTCAGTCCCTCTGAATTTGATGAAGAACCAACATACAGGGTGTGGCTTGACAATGGTAAGTGGGAACGTCCCAGCAGCCGTGTGTGCTCCCACACGTTACTGTGGAAAGTGCATTCTGATGCCGCCATCCTCTCTCATTTTCTCCACCTTTTACATTCCACTGCCCTTCATTGAAGAATGTAAAGGGCAATGGAGGGAAGGAGAAAAGAAAATAGAGAAAACATAGTGCTACGATTTGAAGGTCCCAGCATTCATGTGTTACACGTCATCACCAGTGTGACAGCATCAAGAGGTGGAGCCGTTGGGAGGTGATGGCATCAGGAGGGTGGTGCCCTCACCAACTCTTGATCTCAGGGTAGACTGAGATCAGCCCTTCCATCCCTTCTGTGAGGTGAAGACACAGTGTCCATCCCCTTAGAAGATGCAGTGACCCTGTGCCATCTTGGAGGCCCAGCAGCCCTCAGCAGGCACCCAACCTCTGTCACCTTGATCTTGGACTCCCTAGCCTCCTGAGCTGTGAGATTTAAGTTTCCATTCTTTATAAAGAAGGTATTTTCTGTGTATAAGCACAAACAAACTAAGTTACACAGTCACTGTTCCTATAGGTTGTATGTTTATGGAACTGGTGTTGTTGAATTTAATCAAATCAGATCTCTAGACGATAAGCTTACAGGATAACAATACCACCTACATTTTTTTCCAGAGACATTCTCTCCCCTACGCATCTGGAGTTCTTAGATTTCCACTTTTAATTTTGTCATTTTAATTATTTCTCCCCTTAATTTATGGAAAATTCAAGTGTCACCCCCACATGATGAGCACAGAATGATTCATATGTCCCCACGCTGTTAGGCGGGGAGATCCAGAGAGTGTCACAGAGCACAGACTCTCAGACACCCATGGGTAAACTATGACTGAGCTATCACTTAGTCATGTCTAGGAAAAATGAGAAAAATGAAGCCAGTATGGTGAGCTATTTATAAAACTATACTTACTAAAGTAAAAGATGGCCCTTTATTCAGATATTATGACTTTCTCAAATTTTATGGTTCCTACATTTTTTTATTTAATGTAACAATGTTTAGAAAAGGTAGTTGCTTTAAAAAAAATTGTCTATGGCAAGATAAGAAGTTGATAACCATATGTGTGTGTGTGTGTGTACTTAGAAGTCTGCTAGTGAGGTTTTCAGGAAGTGAGGTAGGCTTCCATTCTATTTATATGGAGAAATATTTTTATCCTATCCAGGCCCTGTGTCCCCTAGTCCTCCCCATAGTAAGACTATAAATCCAATAGCAAACAGTTAGAGACAATGACACAGCAGAATCTAACAAAGCCATTTCTGAGGCGTTGGGAAGTTGGTATTTCAGATAACAAGAAAATCTCCCAGATTATGTAGTTTTTAAGTCTAAGTAGTGATGACAAGACATGGAAATAAGCAGAGTTTTAGATGCATTATTGTTAGAACAGTATGTGGTCCTGTTGCCAACAAAGCCTGAGCAGAGACTTGTTCCTCCAAAGGCCGGCACAGCCTAACAATAGGACCATAAAAAGGGAGAAAAAAGACTTCTGTTTCTCTGTTACAACTCCTCATGTGAGTTTTTTTTTTTTTCTTTTAAAATTCCTTGGGAAGAGCAGATTGGAAGCTAACATTAGAAGATTTAGGCTGACTCAGGAGGCAATCTGGGACTTGAGAATGCCTCGAGGTCATCATTACTGGCTTCTGTTATCATGGTAGAAATCTTGTCTGGCCTAAAACACTGAGTTTGGACAGGTGATCTATTGCAATACAGTCCCAGAATGTTAGAGCTTCAAAGGCCTTTTAGAACTTACCATTCTTTGCCCTCATTTGAAGGCTAAAAAAATTGAGAGTCAGAAAGTTTAGGAAATTTTCCTATGGCCATGGGTCTAGAAAGTGGCAAAACTGGGCCTTGAATTTAGGTCTTCTGTCTCTGGTTTAAATATTTTTTATAATGGTACTTTATCCATTTTAATAGTTCCCACAATTAACATTAGATGACAAGGGAACATTTTAGTCTGTGCTATTAGTAGAAAAATGTTTAGCCTTCATTTGTTCAATAGTTAATTCTTTTCACAAAATCTTTCCGACATACTGTTCGTAGTATCCTAAGCATTGTTCTAAGTATTGAATATCACACAGTACCAAAACGTAAAAACTTTACTGCCTTTTTATGACCTATTTTCTAGTTGAGGAGATAGAAAATAAACATAAAAACGTGCATGGAAGGTGGGAAAGTGATGAGCGTTGTGGACTGTGATATTGCGTGATAAGCAGAGTGGTCTGGAAGTACCAGGAGGTTTGTAAGTGCAGCAGGACAATCCCAGTGGGCATCAGGGAGATCAGATACTTGAGTGAACGTTTAAAGGGGCTGAAGAGTTGTATAAAGATCTTTTTAAACATTCTGAGGCTGTGGTACAAGTGGAATATTCAGAAAAAAGTTAACAAGCCAGTGTGGCTGGAAGGTAGTGGGCCAGAAGAGAGGACAAAGGTCGCAGGAACTGCCAAAAAGAGCAATAAAGGGGACAAAGTCTTAAACCCCCAAGTTGAAAGTTCCAAAGTAACACACAAAGAAATAAAAATAAAGATGAACAAATATTGCTCCTAGGAAACATCACGGGAAGTATATATCATAAAGGAAGAAAAAATGCTTACAGAAAATGGACTGTTCCCAATTCATTCTAGGATGCCAATGTTGTCTTGATACTGAAACTAGGCAAAGATATGGCCATAGCACTATAGACTAATAATAAAAGCATTTTTATTGAAATTTTAAGAAATACAACCCAACAATCTATTGAAAGAATCATATATCACAACCTAATGAGGTATGTCCCAAGAATGCAAATTTTTGTTTAACACTCAAGAATCACTGTAATTAACTTAGCAGTAAACTAAAAAAAGAAAGTTTATGAGCATCTCAATAGATGCAGGAAAAGCACTTAAAAAAACAAAGCCAAGCTCTAATTAAAACCATTTTGAAAATGAAAATAGAAGGGAACAACCACAAGTTGGTAAAAGGCATCAGTTCAAACCGATGCCTAACACACTTAATGGTGGAAAACTGAATGGTTTTTCCTCAAGATCAGAGCCACGGACTTTTTCTCTGAGCACTTTTATTCAACATTGTACAGAAGGTTCCAGTCATTGCAATAAGGACAGAAAAAGAAATAAAGGGTGTTCGGATTTTAGAAGTCAAGTTTTCTTTATTTGTAGAAAACATTAGTCTATACAAAAGATCCTAGATGCGATCTAAAAAAAAAAAAAATCAAAATCAAAACCAATCAAAATAAAACAAACTGAAAAAAAGAAACCCAGGAAAACTGATTTCTGGATTTAGCAAGTTTGCAGAATGCAAGATTAACACACAAAAGTAATCGTACTTTGTTGTAGCACCAAGGACTACCAGAGACCGACGTGCAGTTGGACACACTGGGTTAATAACCCGGTAAGGGAGATTAGGCGCATCGCAGGAGACTGAGCCATCCCCGGAAGTTTTCGGGAAAGGTCTTATTATAGGATTTGAGTTTTAGTTTGATGATTCGGGGACAAAGTCATGTAAACCGTTGATACTTAACTGGTGTGCCCCCCCACACTGGTGTGCTATGAAAAGATCTTAGATGTGCTGTGAAAATTTTAAAGGTCATTAATTAAATTATTTTTGAAAGAAGTTCAAAACATAGAAACTATATTCTTTTTTTTCACTTTTTTTTTTTTTTTGGATCAACCTAATAAAAGAGTGCTGAGGAAGTTTAACTATAGGTTCCAGTTTAACTGTATCTCAAGTACCATGAGATAAAGAAGGTAGAAAAACACCGACGTAAGCAAGCAAAACACTGCCGACAGGAAGCCGGGACAATTCTATGCTTAGGTTTCATAATCAAGTTTACATAAAAGGGGGACTGAGTGGAGCTAGGTTAATGCTGTGGTTAGTGGAAGAATCAGATAAAGAATATTATATCTATTACATTACTATAAAGGAGAAAGATAACTAAATACATTCACATTGGTCTGGAGAGGAGGATACCGCATTGAGTATTTTATTTGCCCAGTGACCTTGCTGTTTTCTCTGCTCAGACACAATTGTGAAGTGGCCTTCTATTGTCACATGCCATCGTGGTTGTAGAGTGACCTGGCTGTTGTTCTGTGAGGTGGTTTATGGAGTACAGGATAAGAGCACGGCCTGTATGTGAACACCAGGACAGCTTCTAAAAACACCACGGCCTGCTGTGTCAGGTTGATTCCTGTGTGTCGGGGACAGCTGTTTTTTTTCTAACTTCTCTCCACTAAGGAGGTCGAGAGCGGAGGGAGGTGTTGGATACTCGGACAGGACTGCTTCACAGGCTCTGCTTTAACAAGGCAGCTCCCATTTTGGCTGCCTTATATGTTGAATGTCTTCATAAAATACATCCTATTCCCTGAAAGAATTTGAAAGTCACACTGTGTATCTGTTCATTGTCTTTATTCAGATGTGGTGAACCAAGGCAATAATGTATAGGTTAAACTGATCTTACAAAGAATAGGTAAAGCCAAGAGAATAGTCAGATCTTCAAAGACATAGCCCTATTAATACTTTTTCCACTACATTGCATTGCATTTTTTTTCATTTAATGGGAAGGAATGTATGCAGTGAATTCCAGATAATGCCACTTCAATGGGTACTAGTGCCGCCTCATATGTTTCTCATACTGATTAAATCATAAAACACATATAACATCAAAATAATGACAATGTTAATATGTACAAAGGGGATGGATAAAGAAAAAATTGGAGTTCATATTTCCGTGTTTAACTTAACTTATATTAATAAACCTTCCTTGTCGATTGCTTCTGAAGGCATCTTTATCTCTGTTGCTATTATCCACTTCTGCTTTGCCCTGGGCGTGTTTGTTAGAGCTCATCTCCACATGCCAATGGCATTTTCCAGTGTCAAGAGTGAGGCAGTTGTGTCTCCTTCCATCTTATGCTGAAGTGAACATTTCACACAAATGAGTAACTAATGAATAGTTAGTTGTCCATTGGAAACATTCAGAATGATACAAATGCGTATCATACATACATATTTTTGAGAATGTGAATATATTTGATATTAACTTTATTTTATTTATTTATTTTTATTAAATCATAACTGTGTGCAACAATGCAATCATGGGGTACAGTGTGGTATTTTGATATACAATTTGAGATAAATGCCCCCAAATCATTTATCCTGGATGTTATCTTCCATCTCTGATCTCTGATGTGTATTGATGGCTTTTTTTAAAATAAATGTTTCTATTTTAAAAAAAGATTCATTTCAATATGATTTTGAGTCAAATAGAATTATGAGCAGTGAATATTTAAAATGGGAATGGTTCATTAAATCAGGATATGCTCAGAGTGTTCTAGAAAAATAAAAATGATGATTATGGGAAAACATCTTAAGAAGATGGTAACTGCAGAGATCAAGGACTGACCCACAGTCATTATGATTACAACTCTCGTAAGCTCAACGTAGGATATAGAAACTGGCAGTAAACTCTTCTGGGTGGGAATAAAATTTGTATTTGCATGATGTGGCAGTATTTCTTTAAGTTTGTTTTAATGTTTTAAAATGATCAATTTGGTGAGCATCTCAAAGAAATATCTGCACTCCCGTGACCATTTAGCATTATTCACAATCGCCAAGATAGGAAATAGGAAGGGAGACAACCCAAGTGTCCATCAATGGATGATCGGCTAAAGGAATTGTGAAAAAATACATGGAATGTAATATTATTCATCCTTACCAAGGAAGAAATCCTGCCATTTACAACAGCAAGGATGAATCTGGAGGACGTTATGCTAGAAACAGAAAGAAAAATCTGCATGATCTCATTTATATGTGGAATCTAAAAAGGTCAAATTTATAGAAGCAAAGAATAGAATTGAGGGTACTGGGGGTAGGGAGCAGAGGAAATGGGGGGATGTCTGTAAAAATGTCCAAGGTCTCAGTAATGTCAGCTGAATATGTTCTGGAAATCTAGTGTACAGCATGAAGACTGTGGTTAATATTTTATTGTATACTTGAGATTTGCTAAAGGAAGTAGATTTTACATGTTCTCACAACACACAATAAAATGTAACTGTGTAAAGAGATGAATATTTTAATTAGCTCGGCAGTATGTGTATTAACAAAACATTGGGTACAACTTAAATATACGTAGTTTTTATTAAAAATCAATTGGGCAAGGTTGTTCTACCATAAAAATGGTAAAATCATTTATATTTGATACTAGTTTTAAAAATTCTCAAATAAGCTAAATAATACTGAGGTTTAGATCTTTTCTTCAGACTTCTATTTAAAATATAAACTCATCATTTTAATTTAAGAGTCAAAAATATAAAATAATTTAAAAAATTATTAAGAAAAGTGGAAACTTAAATGAGCACAAGAAAGATTACGAATGATTTTTACCTGCGAAGCAGTACTGACACCTGACTCAGCTTGCTTTATTAACAGAAATTAAAATTGGTTTTAAATTGTTGAAACTTGTGCAACTTCTTATCTGGCCAGCAGGTGTCAGACTTATACTATCCTATGTGATATTAATACACATAAAGCAGGCAGTTGGCATTTTGTGACTTTTTGGAGATATTCAATAAAATAAATTGAATATAAGAGTAAAAACACGTAGTACTATTCTAGAGGTTCATAGAAGAACTTTAAAAACATACTTCTAGGTAAGAACTATTGGTCCACTGATCATGATATGGAAAGGTCTGAGAAATACTTTGACATTATTTATTCTTAGTGAGACAAAAAATTCACAGTTTGAATTAAAAAATGAGGAAAAACACATGAATGATTTTGTAAATGATTTTTAAATGGAAAAGAGTAATTTACAGATAATGCTTGCAATTTTTAAAATAACAATGAAGTTTGCTATATTGATGGACTCTTTCTTTTATAAAAGATTTCTCTGTGGCATGCTGTAGGTAAAATTTTATAGGGCAAATAGGCATTTTAAGGGTGAAATGCTATAAAATAGAAGTCAGTTTTCCCAAACCTTGCTGTAGTTCTGTCAAGTAAGTTGATGAAACATTTCAAACTCTGTGTTGTCATTTCAGCAAGGTCCACAGCATCTTCCCCAGGAGTAGATTTTATCTCAAGAAACAGCTTTCCTTGATTTTCTATGAGAAACAACTCTCCATCTGTTCAAGTTTCATTGTGATTGCAGCCACTTCGAGCTCCATTTCTCTTATTCTTTCTTCCACGTCTCAGTGACTTCCCTCACTGAAGCCTTCAACGCTTCAAACTTCTCCAAGTCGCTCTGACTTCTTCCAAACTCCTGTTAATGTGGATATTGTATATTGTATAATATCATGAATCATGAGTGTTCTTAACGGTATCTAGAAAGGTGAATCCTTTACTTTGTTCAGATCTGTCAGAGAAATCACTACCCAAGGCAAGTATGAGGAATGAAAATTACATTTGTGAACCTGGCATTACAGATTAAGAATAATGTGTACCCATGAGAGGAAAACTCAGTTAAATTCTAGAAGGGGGGAGAGAGGAAAGGGTTTGGTAAGTTCTCGTCTAAAGGGTCCAATATATGGGCAGGGTAAAAGGCATATTTTTCTGGGTGAAGGTTGCAGCTACCCCTTGGACTTTACCTTACAACACAAACGATGGACTCTAATTCTAGGTACCTTGATTTTAATTGGAAAAAAATGTGAACTTTCCACTGTGTGTTTCCATTGTCAGTACTTACGAACAACCAGTAATGAGCAGAACTGATGAAAACATGGCAGACATTTGTGAAATTGTGTGTCAAAATTGTCAGCTGACTGTGAGAAGCATAGCAGACCAAGTAAAAGTTGATAGAGAAATAGGTAGAAAATTCTTAAATGAAAATCTTGGGCAACAACTCATGGCTCTTGCATCACAACAGTGCACCAGCTCATAGGGCACTGTTAGGAGGGACTTATTGGAACATTCTCCCTACACACCTTATCTAGCCCCTGTGAATTTTTTCTTTACCCAAAGCTAAAGGGAATATTGAAAGAAAGATATTTTGATGACATTCAGGATGTCAAGGATAATTCTACAACAGTTTTGATGGCCGTTCCAATAAAACTTCCAAAATTTCTTTGAAGGGTGGACTAGGCTCTGGTTTCAGCGTACAGCTTCCTAAGGGGAGTGCCTCAAAGGTGACCAAAGTCATATTCAGCCCTGAGATATGTAGGACTTTTTCTAGAACGAGTTTGTGAATGTAACTGTCAGATCTCATATAGCCTTACAAAAACATAATTCTTTTTTTTTCTGAGTTTTTTAATTTTTTTCAAGTTAATGGGAGGGTACAATTTTTAGGTTATGTTGTTCTTATTTCCAAAAACATCATTCTTAAATCACAAGATGTGAAAGCTGAAATGACTCCTCGACTCATGGGCTACCATATGAGTGTATTGGCGGCCATGAGAGCAACAGTAATCTCCTGCATCTCCGTGACAGCCCTTGAGTGAACAGGTACATTGTCAGTGAGCAGTAACATTCCAAAAATAATCCTCCTTTTTTGGGCAGTAGGGCTCAACAATGGGCTTAAAATAATCAGTAAAGCATGCTGTAAACAGATGTCTGTCACCCAGGCTTTGTTGTTCCATTTACAGAGTACAGGCAAAGTAGATTTAGCATAATTCCTCAGAGTCCTAGGATTTTCAGATTGGCAAATGAGCATTGGATTCAGCTTAAAATCCTTGAAGCAATGAAGCCAGGCACTGATTTCTCCTCTCCAGCCATGAAAGTCTGCAGCATCTTCTTTCAATAGAAGGCTGTTTAATCTACAATGAAAATCCATTGTTTAGTGGAGCAACCTTCACCAGTTTTCTCAGGCAGGTCCTCTGGAGAGCTGGCCGCATCTTCTGCATCAGCATGTGAACTTTTATCTAACAAAGTTGGCTTCTTTCCTTACACCTCATGAAGCAGAAACCTCATGCTGGCTTCTCTGCCAGCTTCAAGGACAGGCTGAAGAGAGTTAGGGCCTTGTAGCAAATTAGGTTTTGGCTTAAGGCAACATTGTGGCTGGTTTGATCTTTTATTGTCAATGTTAACAATAAGCTGTTTTGTTTTCTTATAATTCGTATGTTTACTGGAGTAGCCCTCAGTTCCTCTGAGACCTTTTCCTCTGCATTCACTATGTGACTAATGTTTTTAATGCTCAAGAAGCCTGGATGGCAGCCTATGTGGGCTCTGGCATGCCTTCCTCACTAAGCATAATTATTTCATACATTTTATTATTTTTTTTGGAGATGGAGTGTCACTTTGTCACCTTTGTAGAGTGCTGTCGTGTCATAGCTCACAGCAACCTCAAACTCTTGTGCTCAAGTGATTCTCTTGCCTCAGTCTCCTGAGTAGCTGGGACTACAGGCACCCGCCACAATGCCTGGCTGTTTTTAGAGGCAGGGTCTCACTCTGGGTCAGGCTGGTCTCGAACCCATAAGCTCAGACAATCCACCGACCTCAGCCTCCTAGAGTGCTAGGATTATAGGCATGAGCCACTGCACCCGGCCTCACGTCTCACTTTTTCTTTAAAGTTAGAGACATAGGACTCTTCTTTTTACTCGAACACTTAGATGCCATTGTAAGGCTATTAATTGTTCCCTATTTTCCTATCTCAGAAAATTAACAAGCCTGAAGAGAGGGAGAAAGTAGCGGGAACAGTGGTTTAGGGAACAGTCAAGCCCACGCGTACTGGTGAAGTTTGCCATTTAAACACGTGTAGTTCCTGGTGCTCCAAAACAATTACAGTGGTAACATCCACAGATCACCATAATGGATAGAATAAGAGTGACAAAGTTGGAAATAGCGTTAGATTACCAAAATGTGACGTGAAGTAAGCACACTCCATGTGAGAAACAGCACTGATAGACTTGCCCCGTGCGGGGCTGGCAAGAATCTTTAAATTGGAAAAAGTGAGAGATCTTCAAAGCACAATGAAGTTACACTCAGTAGAACGGGCTGGGCCTGCTTATGAAATGGGTATGGTGATATATATATATAAAAGGTTCACGATTTGAAAAAGGGACATCACATTGTTAACTGCAATTATGTATGGATGGTGGAATGTTGTTGAAATGTTTTACTTCTCTGCACCATTTTTTCTTCAAATTTCTAAAATTTGTATAACAATTGCATAATGCTTTATTACAAAATATAGATACTTCAAAGAAACATTTCTCTAAATTTTTTCTGCTCAACTGGAACTCCTGCTTTATTCTGATGATGCAATCTGATAAAATTATAATGGCAAGGGATGACCGAGATCTTTCAAAAAGAAATATGGTTAGAGTGTCAGGAGGCTGAAACTTGATTCATGGACTTCCCTCCTCTGCTCTCCACAAAGTCTTAGCATTTGTTTTTCCCTGGAGCAGAGGGGTTCATTTTCATCTTTTGTTATGTCACCTGTTTTTGTATTTTATTTCTTGTTTCATTTAGCAAACACTTACTTAGCATACACGCACTGACTTATTTAATCCTTAATAACAAGCTTAGAAGACAGGTATTATTTCTGTTAAATTAGGAAACTGAGGCACAGAGCAGCTAAATGACTTGCTCAGCTAGGAAGCAGCGGAGACAGGATTTAAAATCAAACGGTGAGATGCCATATTCTCAACTCCTCTGCTAAACCCTGGAATGACATATGGATGGATGAAGACATTTTAAAATGATGTTTAATTTGAAAATCAGCTGGATTCAAATATCATTCTACAAAAGTTAAGTATAAAAGAAATATAACCGGATTTTGTTTCTGTCTTTAATGTTCCTTTAGGTCTAGTGGGTTTTTCTGATGTTTGAAAGCCGTTCTCGGGAACACTGGGGACTCCTGAGGACGCAGTAGCAGCCCTGCCGTTCTGTGCACGGTGGAAATCTATCTATTCTTTCCATGAGGTCTTGCTGCTTCACGGATGGGAAGTTTCACTCCCAAAGCAGCACGCAAAGACTCCTGTTCTCAGATCTCAGCAAATTCTCTACCATGGTGATTCTTTGTATTCTTTTAGTATTCCCTGGATGAGCACCTGTCCCCTGATTCCAGATCCTCCGCTTTCTCTTACCTAGTATTTCCCTTTCCTGAAAAATGATAATAAAATACAAACCAAGACAGCAAAAACTGAGTAGCTTGAACATAGCAAATATATACACACACACCCCATATATGTGTGTGTAAAGAAGAAAATACCAGAAAAAAAGTACCATTTCAGAAATATTTTCCAATATGTGATAAAATATTAAAGGGACTTAAAAATTC